>CAWVNZ010000340.1:0-30552 GCA_963930735.1 Dioctria linearis
TTTATAAATTAATAAAAAAAATTACAAAATGTGGGAAAAACTTTGGAACAATGGAGGATGCTTCAAACATACATACAGACAGACAGTACATACCTATATCAATGAAAGCTCCTGGCGTTCCTTGGCTCAATGGCGCTACTACCAAGGCTAGAGATGATAGCTGAAACAAGAATTACCTTTAAAATATATCTGTACAGAATCCAAATGTGAGGGAGTTCAGACTACTACCTTTACATATATAGTTTCGGTTAACACGCTGATTGGTCTCTGATAAATGGAAGCTTGCTCACTGAACGTGGTAAGTTTTTACCCTCCCATCGCAACATTTTCAGAATTTGCCCCAAAATAAATAACCAGGTGCATGCAAGCTATAACAACTTCGTACAACGCGCCAAAGTAAATTAAGGTGCCACTTTGAAAAATGTGAATTGCTAGACCAGAGTCTGACCATTTTGATTTATGCACCCTGTGGTCACTTATTTCCTGGTATTACCCACGCAAATAGGGTGCCTGCTTGAAAAATTACTGTTTTGCGGTAAGTTTTTAATTTATCGTTTACCAGAATTTATAAGCAATACGCTTTAATTGTACTCTGCTGGATATATACGACTCGTGGAATCTGTACATACCTAGCCCCTAAGGGTTATAAATTTGTATCCAAATTTTGTTTGTTTATTTCTTGAATGTGGGTATTGAAATTAACTAATTTTTTTTGTTTTGTAATTAACTAAAATTTATATTTTAGCAAGAGATAATAGGAGGTAGCTAGAGTAAGTTTGTACTACAGCTGCTAATCTGCTTTTGTTCGATGCAGTTTTTATACCCCAGATGAAATCATAGGGTATAATAATTTTTTATCATTCCGTTTGTAAGCTTAGAGCATATATCAAACAAGAATGTGGGCATCGTATAAAATTTGTTTACATGAGTGAAGCTTTCTTCCTCTTATAATATCTCGAAGGGTAAGACCTTAACGAAGGACGGAAAATGCAGAGCAAATGAGATTCAAGCACAAAAATGACAAGTAAGAAGTGGGCCGCGACCATAAAGCAATGGCAGCGCGTATATAATATTATAAGAATAACTTGACTGCCCCTTCAGGTCTTCTTGAGTTTTGCTAGCTGCACTGAGCTCCCACACTAGAAAACCTGAGGTTAACACAAACATGGACAAGCTTCACTTAATTTGGTTTATAGGCATTCCTATTTGATATATGTTCTAAGTTTGTAACGTACCAATCCAATGCTGGTAAAGCAAAATGGGTTGAGCACTCACGCATAATATTGAAAGTTATTTTGATTTTTGAAAGCCGTCTGTCCGTTTTTACGATAACTTCAGTACGCGTTCACTTATATTGCCGAAATTTTACACATGAACTGTAAAAACAAGAGAAAGAAAATTAAGTTCGAAAAAGGGACAAATCGGTCAACTCCTTCGAAGGGTTTGCCATACAGAATTTTCATATTTCACTATATATTTGATCACTGCCTGAGTACATGTCGCGTGAACAGCTGAAATTTGGTGCATGCTGTTTTCATAGTATAATCTTAATATATAAAAATCCAGTGTCACTGTGTTTGTACACGCTTATCTCCGAAACCGCCTAATCGATTTCAATGACTGTGAATGTATTTGGTACGTTCCAGCTTGAAAGATAGGGTAGTTTTGGATACGATAGATGGCGCTATTGTTGAGATCAAAAGAACTGCCTGAGAGTGAGAATGCGTCGACGTGGAAATCTGATATTTTGTACACAGCGTTTTACAAGCTCAAAAATGTACTAAATCGGGCAACTCCTTCGTAAGGTTGCCATAAAAATATTTCATTTTTTAGTATATATTTTGACACTGCCTGAGAACGAACAAACGTAGAGAGTGTACGTGGTGATTTCATACAAATAGTAAATAAAATTACAAAAGTGGTCTACATTGGGTAACCTTGATGGTGCCATACAAACCTTTAGGTTTTCACTATATATTTGAACACTGTCTCACGAATCGACGTAGAGAGCTGACATTTTGTATAAGGCCTTTTTTTTTAACAAAATGTAAATTAAGTTCAAAAATGGGACCAATCGGGCAACTCTTTCATAGGGTTGCCATACAAAAACTTTGGTACATGGTATTTTTATAGCAATAGTAAATAAAATTACAAAAATTAGCTCAACCTTTGTTTTTCACTATATACTTGGTAGCTGCCGGAGAAGGCACCGAGGTGGAGAGCTCATATTTTGTACATGGGATTTTCATAAAAATTGCAAATACAGTTCGGAAGTGGGACCAATCAGGCAACTCCTTTGTAAGGTTTCCATACATAAATTTCGTGTTTTACTATATATTTGGACACAGCCTGAGAACGCGTCGACGTACAGAGCTACACTCTCCCACATTTAGAGTATAATATTATTAGTCTTTTACAAATTACAACTTTCTCTCTTGTTTCACTTAATATTTACATCAATCCTGTTCTAGTCGGAACGTTTCTACATTTCTTCATTTGACACTCCATCTTTCTACAGCCATTGGTAAATTTTCTTACACCGTATTTTTCTCTTCTTAAGTTCCAGAAAAACTAATTATCTTTCCTGCCACAAGTATTATTTAAAAAGATACTTTTAAGCCTGAAGTCAAATGAATTCCCCAAATCTCAGAATAAAACAAAAAACATAATTCCCTTACGAAGTAAATTATAAGTATAAAGAAAAACATTCTGTGGTTGCTGGGTATGTACATACACATACTCGTGTAACCAAATCTCCTGATTAAGATTTTGAATAATTTTCCATGAAAATCATTAGAGCAAGAGCCGCTAAGTAAAATAGTTTCAATTAAGACACGTCTTCGTGGCATAATCCGATACAAACTCATGAATACATGGTTGGGATAATATCTGAATTGGGATGCAAATTTTAAACTACATATGCACGCTTTATCTACATACGAGGATAATGTACATATAAACACATACATATGTTTGTATTTAGAATATATTCAAAGTTCAGAGAAAGTGGAAAATGAATCGTTTTTTACAAATTGATTAAAATATTATAATGAGATCAAGAAAATTAACTTCTTATCAAGTTCACGCACTTTGCAGTGTATGTTTTAATTTGATGTGAAGTTTATTCTATAAAGGAATTATGTAGGGTAGCTGGCATTAGTATGTACTTCCTTCTATCATGTAGGTACCCCAAGTCCTTATTTGTACATACATATACATGAATTGAAAAACTTTTCTCCTGCATTAATTTGTCTTGACACTAGGCTTGTTTGTTAGAGCAATGAAGTAATCAATAAAGGAGTTAGAAGTTAACAGGATTACTCCAGAAATTATGTATGAAGGGCATTTCAGAAATAAATTAATATAATTTAAAAAGATGTGAATTTAAGAGAAAAATTGTGATTGTATCGTTTATGATCTACTTTTCTAGCATATTTTGCCCCTATTATTTAACTCGATAGTTGTTATGCAAGAAAATTATTGGGGGCATCTTTTGTGGTTCTCGGCTATTGAACTTATGATTTTATTTGATAGCATAAAGATAAAGTGTGTCCTTCGTGTTATGCTAAGTTTTTACATTTTTGTTATTTCGAATATAGGCTTAAGTTTTTTGGAAGGATATTAGTTTTTTTTTTTTTTCGTAGTGTCTTAAATTTTTTGTTTCTAGTAGTGTAAGTCGAAAACAAATGGTATACAAAGAGATGTGAGTATTTCTAATAACAAGAAAACTAAAACATGTCATTTATTATACCCTAGATCAAGATCTAAAAGGTATACTAAGTTTGTAATTTCGTTTGTAACACCTAGAAAAAATTATGGTAGATAGATCAAAATGTATTGGACACCCACGCATAATATTAAAAGATATTTTGATTTTTGCATGTCCGTCCTAGCGATAGCACGAGAACGCGTTCAGAGTGCTGAAATTTTGCAAAGTAACTTTTAGTTCAAAAATGGAACAAATTGGGTAACTCCTTCGTAGGGTTGCCACACAAAAATTTCGTTTTTCGCTATAGGTATACTTATTTGGACACTACCTGAGAGCACGTGAATGTAGAGAGCTGAAATTTGGTACATGATGCTTTCATAGCAATAGTAAATAAAGTTCAAATATGGACTAAATCGGGCAACCCTTTCTTGGTATTGCCATATAAACATTTACGATTTTTATGTATACTGTAAAAACCATAGACGTTTTTTATTGTACTGCAAAGCTCTTCACAATGTGAAATGCACAGATGGGTGACCATACAAAATTACATACAAAATAAAAGTCGACGTCAAAAATTTATATAAATGGCGTGATACCATGAATATTACATCAGGTGACACCATGCCTAGTCGAGAGTCGCCCCTGCACTAAGTATTTGAATGAACCAAGAATAATGAAAATCACATATACATATGTTTGTATATTATGAAATATTATTTATTTATAGATATAGTTATAGGTACGTGTATGCATAATAAAGCTGATCATAAAGTTGGAGTATATTTAATGAGAAACCTGTTGTTGTTTATTTTCAGATAGTTTCTTAATATTAGGTTCATATTCCGTATTCATTAGTTTTAACGGATTCATTTCAAAGTTTATTTCTGTTGGTAGATTTTACAAAATTCATCGAAGAAAACAAAATTTTCACGCGAATATGTGGTCCAAACATCTTTTAAAGAGCATTAGTAAGTTTTTTCATTGTTATAATATTATTTGGTAAAGAATCCCATACGTTTTATATATTACTTTCAATTTTTAGTGTGGGATCAATATTATCTGCACTAGTTTCAGACATTTTTCCTTCTACTACGGAAAACAAGTTTTCAAATTTACTTTTCCACACTATGCTGCTTTGAAATTCAACTAGTTCCATTTCTAAATCATGAATAGCCATATAAATTGAGTTAACTCCATTGTTTTGAATTCCATTTTAAATGGGTATAAAATAAAGTGAAATAAATTTTCCAAACTTTTAAATTCATTAAATCTCTCCTCAAAAGCATATTTTATTTCCTGTGTAATTAAATATTTTTTAATTGCATTTTCTTGAACGTCACTCGTATGGTATTTTGTGCCTTATACATGCTATGCTTCTTTACGACCATATATATGTCGTACACAGTGCAGTGATACGATAGAAAATCAGCTACCCAAATGTCCAATTGGAAATATATTTCTTCTTAATTAATTCGACATTAGATATACAATGTGTGGCTATAAAATAACGAAACTATTTCTGCGAAACTTTTTTCTTTTCAAATTATACATTTTTAGTTATTATCACCTGCAATATAAACCCCTCTTCTAACCCTACAACGCTCCGCGCTAATTTTCCATTGTTCAAAACTGAGCTGGAAGTCACCTTCTGTGAGCTCCTTCATGATGCGTGCCGCTTTTTTTTCACAGCTTCGACGGAAATTTTGTTCTCTTTAATGCAAATTTGATCTTCGGAAACAGATAAAAGTCGCATGGCGCAAGGTCAGGCGAATAATATGGACAGTCTAGCGTTGGGATGTTGTGCTTGGCTTGAAACGTATTGGCAGACAGTGCAGAATGAGCCTTGCCTTGATGGAGCATCCATGACTTATTCTTCCAACTTTCCGGCCCCTTTTCTTATCGTTTCTTGCAGTTTCAGCAATCACACGAATAGTTAACCGACGGTCAGATCGAATCAGATTACATACTCTTTCAATATTTTCATCATCATATTTAGACGTAGAAGGGCGATCCGGGCATGAATCATCTTCAACATCTTTTCGGCCATCTTGGAAACGCTGAAATCACTCAAAAATTTGGGCATGTGATAAGCAGTCACAAAGAAAGAAACGTTGCCATTTTTATGAAATGTTAATGTGTGCTGAAGGAAGCTTTTTTGGTCTTGGAATAGGAAGTATAAAATATTTGCTTTTTTTTATTATTTTAAACTTTCAATGCGTTTTACTCAAAACACGATTTTGAAAATCGATGCTACGAAATTTTCCTATTTTCTTCAATCGATTTCGCTCAAATTTTGTACATTTGTACTTCATGAAATTAAGTATATTTATTTTTAAGAAAATGTAAAAGTTTTGCCCGAATATAGGTTTTTCAACTTTAAATAGCTACCATTTTCCTAGAAATATTTATTTTGAAAAACGGCTACGACGAGTACTACATAATATAGTTTTCAACCAATGTACAAAATTTGACCGAAATCTATTGAAAGCAAATAGCAAATTTCGTGGCACGGAAAAATCTTTTTTTCGATGACTATGTTCAACAGAAGTAGGACCCACTCCAAAATGGATTAACTTTTTTGACAAAACTTTAATTTTTTTTCAAATTATTGATATTGTGTTATAAAATGAAAAAAAATATTTCTGCCAAACTATTTATTTAAAACAACAACAACAACAACAACAAAGTCCCAAAAGTTCGGGAAAACATTGCTATAACCCCTTAAGTTTGCCATTTTTTTTTTTTATATCTTTATTATTCTTAATTTTCTATTAATTTTTATATTTTTTAATTTTTTTTCTCATTTTATATAATTTCTTATTTGTCTTTTCCTCAATGATTTTACTGTATCTCTTTCATCCTGAAGAAATAATTACGAAACAGATAACTGAGAATAGTTGCTATTGGTCTTTTTTTCATACGAGTTTTCTTACTGCAGTAATAAACCGAATTAACAACAGTCGAAGTTTCTACACGGGGCTGTTCTTCACCGGTGTCTTTATATTAAAATACGAATAAAATGTTTCTAATGTACGTTAACTCAAAGTGGTTACCTAGATCAAAGTGAGCTTCTTCAAATTATTGAGCTAGTTCAGAAGTGAGCTAGGTCAAACAAAAAAGCTCACTGAGCTCAATCAAATTCTTCAGACAGCTCAGATAGTTGAACTAACTCAAAAATAAAATTATTTAAATTGAAAAGAAAATCATTAAATGCACTTTATTTTTTTGTAATATTAGAGCTATAACTTGTTATTTAAAGTATTTTTATATTTCTATTATTGGCCTTTTTCAAATCAGTTTTCAGCTAGCTCAATGTAGTGAACTAGATAAAGCTTGTGCCCATAGTTTAGCACTTTTTTCTTAGTGAGCTAGGTCGAATGGTACAGTTGCATTAAAAGTTAGCTAGCGCTGCTGCATTAATCGGAAGAACTAGATCATTATTGATCTACACAGAAAATTCAGCTAACTCACTAGCAGACCTAAGAGCTCTTCCATATCAGCTAAAATGAGCAAATGATCACAACTGTAGAGATTCCACTTTATTCTATTACTTCTTCCATATAAAACTTGTTTGCATACTGCAACAAGAATACTCGTCTAAAAAGGTTCATTGAATCGTCTAGCTAATCTTATATCAAGTATGCTTCTTGTTTTCCATCTCAAGAAGGGAATACATTCTAGTGTAAGTCAGGACTATACAGAACATATGATAATGTCAAATTTCGATGTAGATATAAAGAACTAAGAGCGGGGAATACGGGGAACATATTTTATTAACAATAATATTTATTTCAATTAAGCCGTGGAAGCCTTGGTAGGACGGGGTCAAAGTTTGATCTAGTACATTTTGGAAAATCTAGTACAGAATCGAGTTCCATAGGTCTTGAGAAAAAAATTGAGTACACACACTCCTATACTCGGAGGCTTAAATAGCCAGCTCCATACTCACTTTTCAGTATTTCCCTCTTTTTTATTCGAACTGAGGTACTAGATTTTCGCACCTTAGAACGACTCTAACTCGGTAGGGTTATGTCCGATCATAAAACAAGTTTCATTGTTCGCCTCAGATCAATAGGATGAGGGTATGAGCCCCGGTGGGAGGTGTTTCCAATACGGCATGTTGCATGTCAAATGAAAGGTCTTGATGAGAACTATCGGATGGCGTTCCCGATTTAGAAAGCTTTCTCGGGACAGTTTTGCTGCCAGAAAACCCATTTTTAAGCACTTGGGTCACATACCCAGTTACTACATTTTGCTTATATTTTTTCAGAAGAAAAGAGTCACTCAAGCTACATCCGATAGCCAAAGCTTTTCCAACCTAATTAAACTAATGATAAGAATTTTATGTTTACTATTTCAGTATGTTAATTACGGCTAGACGAATCAACACACAAGAGACCTGTGGTGGGCTAATGCATATCTAATCTACAGAGCAGCCACATATATACATCGGTTCAAAGCTTTCAACAAATTTGCTTGTTTCGACGACCTGAACTTGAGGCCAGAATGTATAAGGGGTGATAAAGCTGCCGCATTTCAGATTCACAATATGTTACCCACGGACTGCATAACAATACTGATGAAAATCTGTCTCCATTCCATTTGAAATGAACTACAAAATCAATATTAATGAATTCACAGAAAATAGTTCAGATAGTTATCCGATTATCTGGTTGTACCCGCATGCATGATCCGTAGAAAATTGTGATGTAAATGAGAAAAATTAGAAACGCAAACTGACAAGTGTAATGGAAATTAAGTGGTCATACACTTACAGGTGGCTCATTAGATAGATAGAAAACTCAAGTATTTGGCATTCTAATATGTTATTCGACATTTGTGTTACACAGGGTGATCGATAAATAAATAGGATTGAGAATACCAATGGATTTTTCGGAGTGTCTTGATCACACTCTTTTCACTCAAATTTACTTTTGAAATTTTTTTGTTTTTCCCACGGGACACATCTTTCTCTCTCAACAGTTCTGACGGTCAAGTCGCTCACTGCACCACCTTGGTGAAATTTCTTTACGAAAAGCGTGTTCCTCTTCACACTCGGCCTTGCCATCGATCTGTTCCATGGTTTAACAACCACGATGCCAATTTAATAGCCGAACGAGACTACAACAACGAATGCCAGCTGGATCCTAACAATTTAAATAGATGCTTTGTTATAAATCCCAATTCTACCTTTTCAGGCACTCCGCCATCCGCAGCAGTTCCGGTACCCTCCGCTAGTGTGGAAGATGGAAGATAGTACAGTTGTATTCAACTTTAAGTGTGTAGTTCTAATGCTACGTGTATGGATAAGATTCCACCACGCTTTCCCAATGGTAATCTGCCTCACATACTCCCTTATGTTACTCATATATTTAACACTTGTATCACTACCTCCACCTACCCCTCTCTGTGGAAATCAGCCTTAATAGTCCTCGTTCCTAAAAATAGGAGTGCTCTGTCTCTCTCATTCACTTCCAAAATATTTGAAAAGCTTCTGAACTGGCAAATGATGAACTACGTAGCTGCTGAAAACCTTTTGATCCCTTGGCAGTCCGGCTTTCGGGAAAATTATAGTTGCTCTACAGCTCTCGTCAAAGTTACTGATGGTATAAGAATTGCTATGGACTCTGACTTGGCTTCCATTTTAGTGCTCCTTGATTTCTCCAGGCCTTTGATTCGGTTGATCATGCTAAATTATGTTGTAAACTTCGCAATACTTTCAAGTTTTCCTCACTGAGTACTAAATTCATCTGCAGCTATCTATCTAATGGAGTTCAAAGGGTCCGAGTGAATGGGCTTCTTTCTACCCCAATCAGGATTAGGTGTGGGGTACCACAAGGATCTAATCTCGCTCCATCTCTTTTCGCACTGTTTATAAATGATATTGCATTAGTACTCCAGCATTCAAACATAGTCCTGTACACAGATAATGTACAGTTATACATGTCGCGATCCGTTGGGCTACTAGAGGATGGTATTTGCAGAGTCAATGAAGATCTGAAAGCCGTCTCATCCTGGGCAGTTTTGAATGGCCTGACTCTTAATCCAGTGAAATCTAAGTCTATTATTATTTACAAATGTAGACTGGATACTCGCGATTGCTCGCCTATTATTTTTAATAATATGACTGTCCCCTACTCTGATGTCATTAAAAATTTGGGATTATCTATGAACAAATCACTCACTTGGGATGAACATGTAAATGCAGTGGTGGATAAAATCTATGGCGGCTTACGTAGCCTGTGACCATCTACTTCATTCACGCCACAACAGGTTCGACTGAAGCTAGTTAAAACCTTGTTGGTACCCTTAATTATGTATGGAATGATAGTGTATGGCTGTATGAATGCAGGATGCTCGCGCAAACTAAATGTTGCATTTAACTCGTTTGTTCGTTACGGTTTCAACCTTCGTAGATACGATCATGTATCCCCCTTTACCAACCATATCTTAAGCTGAAGTTTGGATCAGTATCTTAAATACCGCACAGTACTCTTTCTTTTCTGCTTAATGTACAACAAGCAGCCTCGGTATCTTTTTGAAAAACTTAATTTTGCCAGATCGTTCAGGTCAAGATCGCTAATCGTACCCAGACATACCGTCCTGCAGAGACGAAGATGATTCTATATTCACGCGATTAATCTCTGGAACTCCTTGTCTCTTGGAATCAAACGAATAAACAATCTGGCCGCCTTCAAGGGTGAACTTTTCGAACACTATAAAAATATATAAAAATATATAAATTACTGCTCCTCTCGTTATCTGCACATAATTCTAAGAAATTCGAGCGATTTCTATTTCCTTGTATTATATATTATTTACAACTATTCTCTGAGGTACCAATTGTTAGCATCTTATAAGTAATTGTACAGCACGTAAATAAAATATTTCATTGCGTTAATATTTATATGCTCTCATATGATGATGATTTAGTTTTAGCGATTTTACTCACTTGACGATGCTTCCATCGGTTTCTATTAAATTAAAGGATATTGTTCTTGATAATGCCATGATATCGAACCATATTTCGAATTTGGCGGATAGCTTTTTGCCGCGCCCAGATGGCAGCATTCTACTTATTCCCATCTTATGTCACTTACTTAAATTTTTCTGTCAATCTAGCGTCTTTCCTAAGTTATGGAAACGCTCCTTAATTGTTCAACATTATAAAAAGGCGAACAGAAATTACGTAACTAATTATAAGCCAGTTGCTAATCTTTCAGCTATTCCTACAATTTTTGAGGCTATTGTTTATGATACACTCTATTTCCACTCTAAGACAATTTTAGGTAGTTTTTAGCAATTGTTTACTAGGGACAAGTCAACATCTACCAACTTATTGGAGTTTTCTAATCAGTGTATCTGTCTGCTATTGATGCAGGAAAATAAGTTGGCTATATCTATACTGACTTTAGTGAGGCATTCGACAGGATTAGCTACAAGATACTTCTGCATAAACTTACTTTGCTGGGTTTTCCTTATTGGTTTCTCCTTTGATTAGCCTCTTATCTATCTATCTAACCGTACCCAGCAACTCTCTTTTCGTGGCATAGTATCCAGAAACATCCTTAATACCTCTGGAGTACCCCAGGGTAGGCAATAAGGTCCGCTATTGATTGTCATTTATATCTATGACATTCACTTGTTACTACCTCATACCAACGTTCTCTGTTATGCTGACGACTTCAAGATTTTTCGAACTATCTCGAATGACGATGACTGTGTTCTGATTACCTAATGACTTGAACACCTTCTAATCTTGGTGTTCTAAGAATTTTCTACCTTTGAATATCGATAAGTGTTTTGTTATGTCCTATTATTGTAAGTATATTGCTTCATATCTGAATTACTTCATCAATGGAAGTTTATTGTCCAGACTTTATAGCAGCAAGGATCTGGGGGTTATTTTTGATTACAGGCTCTCATGTGAGAACCATATTTTAAATATTATCAATAGGGCTAACGTTGCTTTGGGCTTTGTTAAGAGGTGGTCTCGAGAGGTTTGATGATCCGTTTGTAACTAAAACCTTCTATTACGCTTTTGTTAGGCCGATCTTGGAGTATGTCAGTCCTGTTTGAGCCCAATTTTACTCTGTCCATATTAATCGAATTAAGGCGGTTCAACGCAGATTTCTTAAATTTACTCTTCGTGGCCTTCATTGAAGTGATCCAGTAGCCTTGTCACCTTACGCTGACATTCTCAAGTTGCTTTCCATTAACACCCTTGAGAGAAGGCGTGATATTTCTAGGATCCTTTTTGTATTTGTTTGCTTGCATGGTACAATTAATTCCACTGAGCTGCTTGACCTCCTAAATATTTCTGCTCCTTGACTTTATTTATTTGCCCTCTTGTCATACAAATTAAAGTTTTAATGAGCCAATTACGTCAATGTCTCGTTTGTTTAATGCTCATTGGCATGAACTTGATTTAAATATGACTAAAGCTCAAGTAAAGTGTATCTTGAATGGTCAGCTTACTTGATGTATTTTTTTTCTCAGTTCATTTTCATTCCTAGTCTATATTTTTGTTTTCTCTTACTCTTAAAACTTACTCTAGAACTTGTTCGAAAGAGGACATTCAAGGAAATAATTTTTGTCCTGTTCTTAAATGTAACCTCTTAACAGTCTTTTAAAATAAAACAGAAGCTTTAGCACCTATAACTACCACACAGGACGGAATTCACACTTCCCAAATGTATTCAAGTAGTTCTCTACATTAATAAAATATTCAAATAAAATTGTTATCTTTCATCACCACCACATCAGTCAGTTCACCTCTTTTATAAATTAATAAATCACAAAAATTTTGAGAGATAAATGATCTGTGATAGTTGATAAACTTAACCAAGTCAATAAATATCAATCAAACATTAATTTTTTTTCTTATACTATAGGCAGACCCTTCTTTGAAGAAAACCACTCTAACCTCAAGTTTAAAACAGAAAAAAAAATCGGAAATGGATTGAGCTGAACAGTAAGAAACATCTAACTAAACTAAACAGTCGAAGATAGATGACCTCTAATTTATTTACAAGCGGTTAAGGCTCAGATTTATTACTACGAATCCACCGATAAATAAAGCGTCGGTTTATCTGTGAAACTCATTTTGCTTGGAGCTGATTTTACAGTCTACAGAGGGAGCTGTATCGATTCCCCACCGTTGTATAGTGTTAGTATAAAGTGTTTAGTATAAAGAGTACACACACATCTGTAAGCTGCTCCAAACAAAACCATCCCCTTATAAATACAATCAAACTTTGTGTGGTTGCAAAAATATTTATGGGTTTGTAATTGTTATGCGTGTTTTTGGTGCTGAAATTCCATACTTAAGTGAAGTCATTGTAGTCTCATTAAAATATTTGAATTTAATTGGAGAAATAAAATGGTAAGACCTTACACAATTTTGCTTCCAGAATTCTGAATGAGAGTTGATGGAACAATTTTTCCATCGCAGTTATTGTGTATTGTAATTACAGAACCCAATCAGTGCTTGCCTCTCTGTAATCTCTTAGTAAAATAGAAATTATTCCAAGGTCAGTTGGAGTGTTATGATTGATCCGAACATCTAAGAGAAAATTTTCTTTCATACTCATCTAAAAATTTAGTTTCGTTGCTATCGTAATAGCGAAAACGTTATCCTGAAAGAAACTATTCTAAGCGAGTAAACCATTCGAATACAGCTGCATCGACCCATTTATCTCTGAAGGTATTGTTCGAGAAGCAACAAGGCAATCCGCAATTTTCATTCTGCAAACAAAGATTTATTACAGAACTATATCAGTCCTCAAAAAGCTTAAAGCCAACATCAATGTAAAGGATGCGGCACTGCTGGATCTGGTGATAAGTAGAGGCATTTCACATCTAATTCTCTAATTTCTAAGCGGCGTGATAATAGAATCAACCAGGATGCACAATGTGGAAAAGACTTGCACGCGATATCGTTCAAATCCCTCGAGAAGTCAAGCCTTAATATTATTTCCTATACTTCTAAAGATATTTTTGATCATGCTCCTTCAACCCAGAATTGTTGGCCTGAATGAATAAGCTTCTAGAGCCCCGACGAATTATGCTAAGACTACTGTGGCATTACGGTTTCGCGCTCCTATGAATTTTCTTGAAAATTGGACAGAAAACTTCAAACACATCTCCTACTGCAGATTGCAGAGTTTGATTTTATTACCTTCTCAAACGCAGCGTTACTCGAAACATGCAAAGCTTCCACCGTAAATGTGGAGTATATATTGAGACGTGGAATCTGTTTTAATCTATTCTTTTTGAAACCATCTTGTTTCGATCAGCTGCAATATTGAACGTAAACTAAATGTGATCCAAGTAAGACACCCATTGCGATAAGCTCCAAAAGTAATACAAGAGGATCAGCTCTGTGAAAGAAATGGACCACATGAATTGCTCTGAATTGATTGTTCGAGCTTCCCAAGATGATGATCATTGTGAACTTCTCTGTAACAACAGTACCACAAGAACCTTAGAATATACGGAAGCTGTTCGATAATACATGGCACTCAAATCGGTAGGGTTTACAGTGTTCGAAAACGGATAAACTTGTGTTTTTTTGAATTGAATATCATGTGCAGTGTTTTCTAAGTTCATGTCCTACCAATTCAGACTTATTGTTTCCTAACTTCTGGACATTATTTTGTTGACTCCGACGTTTAGAATTTTAGACAATGAATATGCATCGAGAATGACTGGAACTCTGCATGAACTCATAAATAATCAAACATCAGTTCTTGAAACCACAGTCAATCTGATCAAAAAGTCTGAAGAAGACAGATATAATCAAATAAAAAGGATAGAAGAAGCACTGGAGCTTGCGTATGAGAAAATGCGCAATATGAGTTCAGAACAAAAGAAGCAGACCTTCAACACTTTTTCAATCTTAGTCGTATCACTTATTAACGAATGTATGTTCATGCAGGAAGCTATTCTTGATGTAAATACAAATACACATCATGGACGATCAATTTCCTTAGTTATATCTCCTGAGCAACTTCGAATGAAGCTATTAACCCTTTGCACTCCGAACAATTTTTAATATGGGCTACCAGTTAATCCGGAATATAATCGCCCGTATGTCGTCGAGCTTTTGATGTGTTGAATGTGAGCTTATAACGCCAGATTTGGATGAAACTTTTACAGTTTGTATAGGATACCAAAACAGCTGACACGTATTTTTGTTTTTGTTTCCCCCTTACCATGCCCCACCTCCCCGCTAGAGAGGTTAGAAACTACGTGATTTTACAATGAAACGTCATTTTCAAAAAATCATATCTCGAGAACGAAGCAACCGAGTTTTCTGATATAAATGCCGAATGAAGCATAATGCTTTATATCTTTTACAAAAAAATATAAGTGCACTGAACGAAAATAAATATTGTTAATAATAGTACTTCGGGATTTACGGTATACAGTGATTTAAAAATTCATAAAAAAAAATAACTTTACGTGGGATGGACATAGAGGAGTGAGATATGTGAGAGATATATAAATAAAAGTCTTTCTTGGGGTTTTGCGAAATGAGGCGTGTGGGGTAGCAAATTAAAGAGGGAACAGAGTGTAATCGAGTGGAGGTTCTTGTTTTGATCCTGTAAACTTCATATGGACGTTTTTACTGATAAAAAAGGATTTTTTGGGACTTGGGTCATATACACCACCTTCCTTCATTTTGCATATATACATATATATATTCTTCCTTGCGAATGCATTACCGATCTGTTGTGAACTTTTTTTGTTTGGGCAACAAATTTCGTCGAAGTAGCGGTTCTTCGCAAACACTAGATTAAAATAAAGCTATTTTTTCACCCCAACCCACTTGGTCTTTTCGTAGAAAGCTATCTCCTCCTACGCTTTTAACCAACAAACTATGATTCTTATGTGATTGGATACACAACTTAATTTATTGTTCCATAGAGTACTTTCGATTTCGGATTACGAAAATGGAGGGGGTAATTTCGAAAAAAACGGTTTTTTACCAAACTTGGTATTTACATACTTCTGGTTTGTCCGCTTCTTTCCCCCTATCCATTTTATCGGGAGGCGTAAGCTCTCGGAGGGGCGAGGCGGCAAAGTTTCAACTTCAAATGCTTATAGTTTATGAAGGAAGTGGCGTAGCTCGAAGTTTGAGGTCTTAAATGAAAGTTCCCAGCGGGAGCTATCATTGGTATGAATTTCAAATCCTCGATGGGAAGGGAGCGGAGTCTACGGTGATGTCGGGATCACGATTTTTTCCACCATACATATGCAAAAATGGAAAACCCTGAAGCTCCCACAAAAAGAAACCGATTTAATTTGACTGAAAACGGTTCTCCTAATTTTACATCCTGCGTCGATTATGTACTACGTTTTTCGATCGGAGGGCGGAGGAAACAACGGCCATTTTACTCTGGCTGCTTTAACTAAGCCATTTCGCCTCGCCGCATCGGCATGTGGGTACTAAAACTGCATTAAAAAAAATACATATTTGAAAATGACTTAGATTTGTACCCCTGTAAAAAAATCTTCAACGAATTGTAGCTGGCACGAAGTTGAGATGAACAGTGGAATCGATTTTCCAATCGGACTTAACCCTACCAAGTTATAGGTGATTTACCGTGCAAAAATCTAGTATCTAATTTAAAAAAAAAAAATTACGTACTAAAAAAAGTGGGTATGGAGATCGAAGGAGAAGTGAAAACAAAGAATTATGGGGGGTTTAGAAAAAGTTATAAAGTATACTGTGCTCCCTGCAGAGGGGTAAATAGTTATTCTAGTACGTTTTTGGAAAATCTAGTACAAATTCTAATATGTTTTTATATCGATTTTGAGTACCCACACCGCTATGGTCCGAGCTGACATGGCTGAGTTATTAGCGTACAACTAAATACCCCCACCGTTTCCCCTCCCCTCCAAAAAAATCAAAAAACGTAGTACCCTGCTTGTCCTTCTAGGCGATGGTCTAAAAACCGCTTTGAAATCAGTAAATCAGATAAGTGTCTTCGGAGATTACACCTGCAAACTTTTTTGTACATGCATAGGACGAACAATTGAGACTTAGGCTTCCTCCATTCCGCCCCTTCGCCTACCAGCGACCCCCCTAACCGCCCACCTCTTAGCGACCACTTGTAGCCCTCGATGGTAGCTTTCATTTAAGTCCTTAATGAGTTCTGTGCGCGTTTTCGATAAGGAGTTATAAGCAAAAGAAGTTGAAACTTTGCCCTCCTGCCCAGCCGGATGCGAGCTCTTCTCCTAACAACCAACATCATTAAAAGATGTGCGGCATCCGAGACGTGAGAACGACACTTTTGTATCTATAGCACCGGAGACAGAGATCCTGATGACGAACCTGTTCAGAGATCAGTTTTATTTGATGAGTTAATGCAATGTTTTTACATTCGGAAAAACTATCATTTATGTGTAATGTGTGCAATGTAAGATGATCACTTGCTAATCGAAACATCTAATGATCTTCAATCTCGGACACTTAAGATGTCATTTCAACCAAATTTTAATATCACTCCAGATGATCTTGACAATCTTGAGGGAGATTCAATACCAGTATTCATCCGGTCAACGTAAACAACGCAGTTTGAAAACATAATCAGGGAAATCCAGTGGGCGCGATACAATACCGTACGATTTTTTAGTGATCTCGTACTCTTCCTATAGATCTATCTCTGGTTTTTATCGCGCGATACGTTCACAAGGTTGACAGCGGCCTCAACTTAATTTGTTTATTTTTGTGGTGGCAAGGAGATATTAGTGTGAAATTTATATAAGTATATATATATTTATGTTTTTAAATTTATATATTTACATATTGTAGTAAATTTCGACCAAGCGCGTATCCAGACCTGCAGCGTGGGAGGGGTCACAACTAAAATGTTCTAGGGGGGAGGGAAAATTCGCAAGTAGTCGCTTTTAAGTTTTTTTTATAATATTCAAGTTAGATATCACAAAATTCAATTTTCAGTTTCATTTTGGAAAACCTGTCGATAATATTATCCACATCAATGTCGATCTCAGAGTGGACAGACATTAAGGACTCATATCCAGATACTCTTTATCGTGCAAAGATTGTAGACATTAGATGTGATGCAACCGACTGTGTCACGGCTGAAGTAAATGACTGAGAGTGAGAGCTTGCACCTTGATTCACATTCAAAGGAATAGAAGTAAAAGTGCATATTGCGATATTGACATTAATGGTTTGGTTTGGATTTGCGGATAATGTAATCAAAACTCGATTCATTTTTTATCATATATGCTGGAGAATTATTATTTAATTTCATATAAATTTTTCCGTTTTTCACCCAAGTGTATTCAAAAGAATGTTCTGTCTTAAATTTTTTAGCCTGGTATAGTAACCTATGATTAGTATTATACAAAACTTCACTTACATAGATACTTACTACTAACATTGTCTGAGAAACCTAATTCACTAACAGCTAAAGTTGTAGATGTTTTGAAAACAATTAAGATATTGTTGTAATTCCTTTAGCTCTGGAGCGATACGATTTGATGATATCACCTTCTTCCAATTGTAGTTTTAATGAGCATGTAGTCTCTTATGGCCGGTTTCACAGTCCAGGCTTAAGCCAGAGCATAGCTAAACCACGGGTGTGGCTTAAGCCCAGAACTTAAGCCTACTCGGTCTCACAGTTCTCAGTAAGCTGAGGCTTAGTTAAGCCACAAATGACAACTTTTAAGTTGTCAGCACTGCTATAATTGTGAATTTTTGTTAAAGGAAAATTGCCATTGTGGATTAAAAACCAAGCTAAAAAAAGAAATTTTGATTTATCACTTTGTTGTAGTTTTTATCTGGAAGGATATCAAATCCAAAATCATTGTTGCAGAATGTTTCGATAAGGTAAACCATCATAGCTGAATGTTTCTACAGTCGGGAACGAGAATAATAAAATAAGTAAAAAACGAGTTTTCAATCAAAACTGAGGCCAAGCCGCATGAAAAAGTAGAAAATAAACCCTTCTTCACACACAAAGGTGGACTCAGATTTTTTGATTGGGATATTTCTCTTGAATATTCTTTCTCTTCATGAATCAAATCACTTATTAGCTCTGATTGATCATACTGAAATATATCGGTGATTGTCAGCGAATAAAATCTGAGTCCAGCTCTGTGTGTGAAAAAAAGTTTGTCTTCTACTTTTTCATGCGGCTTGGTCTGAGTTTTGATTGGAAACTCGTTTTTTACTTATTTTATTTTCTGCCTTCCTCACGTTAACTAAATTGTTATTACGTGCTGCATGGAGATATTTTAAAACAATTTTTAAGTCATGTTTGGTGCCGAACCGAAAGCAACAATTTTTCGAGCATCAAATCGTTGAAGTACTGCAACGGCTTTCTGAAATTCAAATTATGTTTTAAACAGCGCCTTTTAGCTATATTTCAAATTGATCCCATATAACATGAATTTTCCGGATTTTCCATGTTTTCCACAGACTTTTCCTATTACTATGAAATTTTTTTTTAAAATTTACATGAATTTTCCTCGATTTTTCATGCAAGTTTTCATGATTGTTGAAGAGAAAGTATTGATGCCAGTAGGACGGAAAAAAATGTTTCCGCATAACTTATAAAACTTTTTTGTCGGAAAATTTTCCGGAAAGTCGGAAAATTCCGCAAATATTCGGAAAATTTTCAAGAAAAATTGGAAAATTCTGCATTTTTCCTGAAACAGATTTATCACTAATCATATCGATGCAAGTTTGTCAGATTTTCCTGGTTTTCCGCGGAGTTTTCCACAAAAGCAACTTTATGCAACTCATTTCGCTCTACAACTTTGTCTTAGGTTGCAAAACGCTCAAACGATTCCTTGGTCTGAAAAACTCCGGAAAAGCGTTTTACATGAATTTTCCTCGATTTTTTCTGCAAGTTTTCACCATTGGCGGAGAGAAAATAATGATGCCAGTTGATAGGGAACTTGATCCTGCATAATTAAGAAAACTTTTTTACCGGAAAATTTTCCGGAAAAGTCAGAAAATTCCGGAAATTTTTTTCGGAAAAATCGGAAAACTCTGCATATTTCCTGAAACGGATTTATCACTAATCAAATTTGTACCAAATTTTCAAATGATTTTTCCCGATTTTCCGGGTTTTCCATGGAAATTTCCGGTTCAAATTGTGATAGACTCAATTGTCACGCGACATGAACCTGTGTGCCAGCTCGCTGTGATGACGAAAAGTGGGTCGACGAGAGTGTCGAAAATAGGAAAAAAGAAATATATAAATAAATAGCCAGACAAATTCGTGTACGAGTTAAAGGGAATGAATGGCCTCAAAAATCAACGTCATCCCATTTCTCGAAATGTTGCGGTCGCCTTGTTATAATTTTTTCACGGGTTACACCTTGCGATACAATTAATTAACTTAACGATGAAAATGAGACATAACTTTTGAAATTTGTACGTTCGTTTAATAACAAAAATTATAATAAATATGTATTTAGGCAAAATATATATTTAGCAATAATTTCCTATGTGTTTCACAGCAAAATCTGAGGCTTAAGCCTTCGAGATTACGGGCTTCAGTTAAGCTTGCCTTAAACCAGTCATATCATTTAAGCCTTGACTGTGAAACCGAAATATTTATTAAGCCTTGACTTAAGCCATCACTATGGCTTAAGCCTTGACTGTGAAACTGGCCATTAATAACATCCAATGTATCCTCGCCATCAGTTTTTGGGACATTGGAAACTCGAGCAAAGGTACTGAGGATTCTCAATCTTATTTAAACGACTTTCCATGTTAGAAACATCTTTGCGAAGTTCCGAGTTTTCAAGTTCTAATGCAGTTATTTTGGTTTTGTGCTCTTCAATAGATTGAGTAATTTTCATTACCTTATCGAAGCCAGAAAGTAGAAATTGATTTGTTCAATTCTATATGTTTTTGCTCAAGAGCAATGATCTAAATTTTCATTTTACTAATAATATTTCTTTGATCATTTGTTTCTGAGTCAGCTTTAGGGTCACCATATACAATTGATTTGTATGCTATGTCACTACAGCACAGCCTTTATTAGATCTAGTTACATTGTTGATGTACAAAACGCATTTGATAACCATTTTCACGTCACAGAGTAATTTTGTTAAAACTCGATAAATTTCAATAAGTATACCACAATAAAAATTATAAAAAAGGAAAAAAATGCGTGTGATCACTTCTGCTGTACAATTGCAAAAATAGGTCTGATCAGTCATTAGTTGTTTTAGATAAATATGAAAATGATAGAAGAAAGTGGTGACAACGTGAGTTTTTAAAACAAAACATGAATCACTGCCTATAAATGAGTTAACTTTGGAAGGTGGCAGCTGTTTTAAAAACCATATGAGACTGAATAGGGTTGATTTTGAACTAAGTGGCGCTAGTTACAGTAAAGAAAGAGACAAGGTTTAGAAATTCTATATCACCAGCCGATGCTAGTCCAGTTATATTAAAATTCTTTTGCATCTTTAATTTATATGGACCTCATTTCTAAAAGTGCAATGGGTAGTGAGAAATATAATATCCGTGGGTATTTTAAATCCTAAGCAATTTGGGTGTAATCAGCTCTCGGAGTAAATCACTTTCAATATTAAGTATGGATAACTGTAACAGGCGGTTATGTGTCATTGTAGCTCGAAGCCTGTTTTTTATAATTTTCATTTTCAAAAATGAGAACTCTCTCGTGCAGTACGATACCATCAACATTTGGAAATATAGCTCTGAAATTTTCATTTTGAAGTAAGTACCAATTTGGTAATAGAACACCTGTTTAGATTGATCTTTTTGATAAACGATAATCGAAAACGATCAATGATCCGAATTGAACAAACTCATTACTAAGACTTAGTTCTAAATCGTCTTTTGATCAAATCCTTTGCTGCAGCGTATAAATTTACAGAGTCCATTTCCTTTAAATGATTAAGAATGCAACCTTTCACTCAGAGAAACACACAGCTGATCGACGACAGCGAAAAAAATTGGAAACTAAATTTTTCTTTGGTCGATAGATTAGCGTCTTGTCCTTTCATATAATCGAGCAGTCTCAGCCTCACATTTCTCATTCTACTTTGTGTACTACTCAAGTGTTTGATATTTTTCGAGCTGCATCTTCGAATTTATCGAACTCGTCTCTTTTCCATTCAACAAAAAGTTTCGATATTTCTAAAGCAGGCATTGGCTTGTTCGTAGCATTGAATCCCTCCAATATATTGGTCAAAAAGTTGAAAAATAAAGCTATTTCGAGGCTACTCATCATCTTCAAAAGATTTTTTGCTTAATTTCTCACGATGCCTTGTACAGCGTAACAACGATAATCAATTAAAAAAAAAAAAATCTTGCAGACTCATCCAGATTCCTTCTACTTATTTTCCTTTTCCTCTTTTTTTTGTGTTTTTTATTTTTTAATATGAGTAGATTGACACAAAATTCAATTATACAATTCCACCACAAAATTCTCTAGCTAACCAGCCCACGTTCGACCTACTTGCTTACTCTTGGAAGACAATCCTGACCTTGCCCGGAAGCTCTCTCGTTTCAATTCCACAGGTATTTAAGCTGTTTTCCAATTGATAACTTTTATTTTTTGGTAAGGTCTCAACTGTTGAAATCCTTACTCATATATTATTTTGAAAATGTTCCATGATAGCGAAACGAACGGCTGACTTCGAATGGCGTATCCCCCCATTCAGCATTTTTAGTGGATGTAAGTTTCATTAATAATAAAAAAGAGGGCTTGCGAGCAGAAATATTTTTAGCAAAATTTCCTTTTAAGCAAAATTACTGGATCATCTAAATAGTTCACCTTAAAAAAATTAAAAAAAAAACATTTACTAACCAATGTGGAAAGAATACAATTAACTGCAGTAAAAATAGGTAATTAAAGATTTAGGATAATTAAGAATTAAAAACAAAACATACTTATAACAATATCAAAAAGAATTCATTTCGAATTATTTATCATTTAGCTTGTATTTGTTTGTTTCCTTGTCGCCCACCCTATGCATAACCAGGCTCCATGGTATGAGTGCGTTGTACTTTCGCTTCAGAATTCGGAAGACTAGGTATGAATGCGTTGAACTTTCGCTTCCGAGTTCGGAAGGCTAGTGTTTCCGTATAAGTACTGCGTTACTATAGATGTTCCTGTAATAAAAGACTACAGCAGTATCACTAAATCCATTTAAGCTTTTCGAGACCCACAACAATAACAGCCTTTTAGGATCTGATTGGAAAAAATGACGATTAGAGCATCTTTCATTTCGGAATAGCCATCGACAATGGCTGTCGTGGCTTAAGCTCGACAAGACCAAAGAGTATCGCTAAGGTTTTACAAGACGTCAAACTGTGTGTTCTTTTTTCTGATAATTTCTTGCTAAGAATTCTATATCGTTCTGTATTTGCTATAAAAATTACATGTAAATATTGAACGAATTCGAAAAAATGAACAGCTGATGTGCAAGAATTAGCAGCTGCCGTTCTAACTAAATTAAGAGAATGACCACAACATGGTAGAAACACTGATGAATTATTTTCTCTACAATTAGAGCTTGCATCTCTAATACATATTTTATATATTTGCTATTATTATTTGCATCATTATTGTATAATTGACCGCGGTAATCGAAAATGTCAATTTGATTCATGTTTGCCTAAAAATTGGAGTAACGCGTTCGCTGTGGCTTCACCAACCGCTGTTGGGTAAAAATGTCAGAAATCTTACTTTTGGCATGAATTTTTTCATACATCGAGCAACTGTTGTAATATTGTTAAAGAATCAGCATAAATGCCATCAACGCTAATGATGCGCATTAAATGTGTGATATATTCCGAAAAGAATATCATATTCTTTTATAGAGAATTCATCAAGTTTCGCGTATTCTATTTTCATTTTGAGGAAAATGCTTTGAAATTTTTTTAAAAAAAGTACCTCATGAATATGAAAACAATTTTTTTTTCTTTGTCAGAATGAGTGTCATTTAGGTTTTATCTAGAAAAATTCAAAAGATGATATTGTGGAGGCCTCTTTCTTGTGGAGTCCCAGGGGCTTCAGCCCTTTTTGCCCTCCCCTAAATCCAATCATTATCATCTCGATATTTTATAATTAATTGAACTAAAAATGAATTCAGAAAGTAGGTTATCCACAATGTGTAGTCAACTCATTTTTTTTCTAATTCAGAAGTAAAGTTATTTTTCTTAATTATCTCCAACTCCCAGTCCCAAGCAAACTATTTCGAAATTTTTATCAAGGACATAACATTATCTTGTAAGCCGTTCTGATACAAAATAAAATTCCTTTCAATTGTCTGTCATCTTATGTCTGTCTGTATGTGTAATCAGAAATAACCAATATTTTTGTATTTCAATTTTATCCAATTATTCTAAATGCCGTCCTATTCCTAAGGATATTTATCCAGAATATATGAGGGAACACAGTAAAGGAAAAACAAAACAACCAGAAGTGTAATTTTATTCGAACTCAGTGCACATACATGTGCAAACTATACAAACCCACACATACATATATGTTTCACATGCTTCAAATTGAATTATATTATAATAATAGATTGTGAACCTAAAAGCTCCACCTGATGTCGCCAGACGACATAATATGGGCTAAAATGAACGTAAGAAGGGACACTATGGGTTTGAAGTATTCATTGTATCCCCGAGAGAGTGTAGAAAGTTATGTTGATTTATGTCCTACTGTAAAAGTTATGTCCTGCTCTCTAATGTGCTATACCTATAGCTACTACTGAAACTATGCAGGATTAAGGTGGAAGCCATTCTAGAGAACATGACATGTCATTACATCTGTGAACATAGCTTTATGTACCTACGTCCTACATCTATTTTACTGATATAGCAAAGTTCCAAGCACTTTATACTTTTGTTTTTAGAGTTAAGTAATTTTCAATTAGACAAGGGGATATATCGGGCAGCTTGTCAATTTATTTAATTAATTTAATAATGTTCTTTTGGGAATGTTGAATATTTAGGTAATATTTCAGGTTAATTATGGTGCAGAAAATTACTAATGGAGTAATGAGTTATAGAAATTATAAAATTCAATTCAAATCAATTCAATAATTTTTATTAGGAGATTCTATGACAGGATAATTCATACAATCTTTTCCTGTACTAAAATAAAAAGAAAAATTAAATTAAACAATAATTAGAAATAATTAAAAATTAACAGTTACAGTTCTAAATGGAAAAAAAAATAAATAGCTAGAATACACGAAAGAAAAATAATCCTACTGGTAATAAAAAAAATATATACAAATGAAATCATATTCGCAGTTGTAAATCTTGATATATAAATCTCCCTCTTGCTCGTCCTCTGAATAATCGAGCTGGAATTAAGTTCCAGATACACACATCTCGAAAAAGCATGAGCTTTTATAAATGGAATATCTCAGCTATTTCACACGAAACCGATCATCACAGTTTGTTGGGAATACCAAAATAGTTCACCCATATTTTTTTGTTTTCCCCTTCCACCCGCCTCCCCCCCCCCCCCCCCTCTAGCGGTTTAGAAATTTTGCGATTTTTCGATGAAGCGTCATTTTCAAAAAATCATATCTCGAGAACGGAGCAAGCGATTTTTAATATTTTGAAAAAACAATATAGCAGCACTAAACGAAAAAAAAATTCTTAATAATAGTATTTTGTTCAAAAAAATAGTATAATTAACTAGAGATGACCTCTAGCACTTTTTTGTTATATTTTATTTTTAAGCTAGAAACCATATCTATCTATGTGTAAAAAAATTCGATGGCGTTCAGCTTCGTTTTTGAGATATGAATTTTTGAAGTCACCGTATACCCAAAGTAACCTGTGTTGGTGCAAGCCACCCCCACCAAAAATCTCGACTAAATGTTTAGGAGATTATCTATACGAAATTTTAGGAAGATCAGATGTTATTTATCTATATAAAAATAATAAAAATTATAAAAATTTTACTTTCCGCCATCTACCGGCGCTGTTTGAAAACTCACGCACATGGCACTTATAGAATTAGCAATCCACATATCTCCTCTGTAGTTGGCATTTTGTCCTAATGAATTTGGCATTTTCCAATTTTGCACCAATTTAATCGCGACAACTCCCTAAAATTTGCAAATTTGAGCATTTTCCAAACCTATACAAAAAATCGCGATTTTTACTTTCTTCCGTACCCCCACATGTGGATACTTTTTGGAAAGGCCTCAGTGTGTACATAACACAAAATGAGTTACATTGTTTTTCTCCCCATTCTTCAATCAATTTGGCGCGAAAAACCGTTATTTTTGAATTAGTGGGTCCATATTTTTGCTAAGTGATGCCGCCTCTCGGGAATTTTTTGAACCATTTCCAACATGATAGTATAAGCATATTTATCCTTGGTTTGTCTGCTATTTCAAAATATAGATACGAAAAAAAGTGGAAAAGTGCTATAGCCCCCCCCCCCCCCGTGTAGAAAAAAAAACATACATTCCCCTCAGTGCAGTGCTCTCATATAAGTTACGTTACTTCGGGTATACCATGACTTTACAAAATCGTATCTCAAAAACGAAGCCGAACGCCAACGCAATTTTTTGTACATACATAGATAGATATGGTTTCTAGCTAAAAATAAAAATATAAAAATAAAGTGTTAGAAGTCCCCCTAGTGAATATTGCTATTTTTTTGAAAAAGAGATACTATTATTACCAACAATTTTTTGTCACAAATATTAAGCATAAAGCTTCATTTGCCATTTGAATCAGAAAAATCGGTTGCTCCTGCCACGGATAGAGTAATATAACTGCATCGAAATGTAAATTTCACTTAGTGCTCCTATAACTCCTTAACCAATCAACTAATTGCTCGACTAATCAGTCAATCATTTATCATATATGTCCTTGACTGAACATAAAATAAAGACAAAAATGTACATATCCCAACATTAAAGCTTAACTAAAGATACTAAAAAACGTTAACGGCAAAATATAAGTAATACTAGAAGATTCGGGATTTATGTGAATATTCTTGGAAAATGTCAAACAAACTAGACCAATAAAATAAACTCTTCATGCTATTACGTCAAATTGAGACCAATTAAGGTCTAACAAACCTCAACCACGAAATATGATGGAAAGAACTGATTTGGAGTCACTATCCAACAACTCACCAATCACTTGCCACAATAGAGCAGAATATGGATATTGGAATCATCAATCCCTATAAAAAGTAAAATAACCCGTTGATTTTACACAACATAAATAAACCCTCCTGCCTCGGTCAAAATTCTTATCTCATTTCCAATCACATTTGAAAATTTAAATCTAAGACTGGACAGATAATATATATGCACCTACTTTAAAAGTTTGGTTTCTTAAAAGAATACTTGGACTTTAAAAGACACCCAATCAAGTCCCATACAAACATCATAAGCGCATTAGAATGAGAATAGGACTAAGTGGCCCAATAGCTCATTAATTAGTTATCATATATGTTTGTAATAAAACATACAATGGAATCTAGGCTCAGCACACTCCAATATACATAACTAAAAATTCTATATCTACTACGAACCAATACCTAAGACAGGGTGATTGGCATCTATGCTAATAATGCATATCATTCACTTGACCTGACGAGCATTTACTTGACCTGATGAACATCTACTTGACCTGACACACAGTATACTAGGACAATATCCATCTAGTACTGCACTTAAGTGCACTCCGGCTATCTCAAGCCAAAAAAAACCAACATTCCTGATGAGCTCTTTGGCAGGGATGAAATCTGGTCGAGTGGGCCAAAATTAAGTTTACACGACTGGCCCTTATCTTTTCTCAAAAAAAAAACACTGCAAGCGCCTGTTTTACTTACAAAATTAAGTACTTTAAATTTTCTAAAATAATTTAACACACTGCATTTTGAGTATGGAGTTATTCACTTCGAAAATTCACCACATGTCTTAATAACCAGATTGGAAGTAATGCCCCAATACTGTGTTGAATTTTATTTATTTCCAGAAATACACTATGGATGTTTAGGTTAAACATTTCTGATATAGTACACATGGAATTGTGGCATTAAAATTGCTGCAAGCAAATATTACAAGTTTTGTATTTTGGTCTCAGATTAAAACATAATAAAATAGGTGGTAATTTATGAGCAATGTTCTTTGTGTGTCTAAGTTCGTTCAAAGAAAAGCAAACATAAATTGCTCAGTTTTTACAGGAAATTTAATAACAGACTGAGTTTTAAAGAGTTTTAAAATACAGATTACTTCAAACCCTACCAAAAATTATGCTTAAATTTGTTTACAAATTTTGTTTCTTGTAGGCAAAATTTGTTCTTTGTTTTACTGTTTGAAAGACCTTAGTGTCCTAAAATTAGAAGTTTTTGAAGAATGAATGCTTACATTAAATCGAATGAAGTTTGGTGAACTTTAGGTGCTGTCAACTATAAAAGAAGTGATAATTGCTTTACGGATTCCATTGATATATGATTTTAGCTAACTTTTATAGGGATACAATACAAGGTATTTACGATCACAGATTTAACTAACCCGAAGATGTGCCAAGGACAGCAATTCGTACTCCATACGGGCTATTCGAGTTTCGTATAACCTTTGAGCAATGCCCAAACATTCCAAAGAGTCACACATATCAGACTTTAGGAGTTCAAGTTTTGTTTAGGCTATTTAGATGACATTCTTGCGGCCTCAAAATCTATTAGTGAGCATTTTGCCATTTGGACCAAATTTTCTGGAACCTTTTGGACTAATTATCAACGTGGATAGGAGTAAGTTCTCGCCTTCTGAGGTAATTTTTTTTAGGCGAATCTCGCCAGACGACATTAAGCCAGCATTCGAAAGAGGACCTCACGGCGTTTTCTCGGCACGATTAACCACTATAGCCGTTTTTGATCACATGCGGCAGAGTATCAAGCAGTTTTAAACAACTATTTAAGAGGCTCCAAAAAAGATGGTAAAAAGAAAATGAACTGGTCTGAGTCATGGCTTTCAAATTGGTAAAAAAGCAATTAGCTGAGGTAGCACTTTTAGCATTCCCTAATTCTTCTTCGGAGTTAGCCTAATGGGTTGATGCCTCTAATACGGTCAAGCTTAATAGTACGCAACGCAAATAAGGAATTTTTGGCAGTCTGTCAAGGTATCAAAAACTTTCGTTTTGTGTTAGAAGGTCGACCATTCACATTGTTCACTGACCATAAGCCGTTGACTTTCGTTTTTAACCAGAACCCTGACAAGGCGCCACCCATACAGCTACAGCATCTGTTTTTCATCAGCTAGTTTACCACTAATATCATGCATGTGCCAGATAAGGACAATATAGTAGCTAGCATTAGTCCCGTCTAAAAAAAATTGATCGTATAAATTTGAAAAGTATCCCATTTTTTGTACTGGTAAGTAAATCTCCATTGAGATTTCATCGAATAGTAATCGACCTTTTATTCCAAAGTTTTTTGGAAACCAGTTTTTAACGAAGACACAATCTATCGCACCCAAGTATCCGTGCCACTAACGAAATAGTAACATCCAAATATTGTTGGTCTTCAATGAATAAGGATGTGAATTCCCGGGGCTTGCGCATGTCAGAAATGCAAAATCACTCGTCACTTAGGAAAACCTTTGGGCTATTTTTCACGTAAGTTCTAGTCGGTTTCAAACACATTCATATTGTATTGCCGGTCCCCTCTCACCTTCAAATACTTTCAGTTATTGGCACACGTTATTGATAGATACACGCGTTGGCCTCAGGCTCAATTTTAGTCAGCACTTTTTGCTGAGCTCTCTAAATTGTTAGGTTTTGCTCGTAGTCGCATATCATCCTAAAAAAGAACGGGTTCTTAGAAGAATGTCAAAGATTTTACCATTCGTATTGTTAGGTTTCAAGACAGTGTTCAGGGTGGAATTTTGAACAATTCCGGCAGAAACTTCCAGTTTAATCCCTAGTCTGATTTTGTTGTCTCTTTACGTAAATTGTTTGATCATAGGCCAATATAGATATTTTAAGTAGGCGATTAGTAATGAGCAAAGCATAGCGGACGTTTTGTGAAATTAAGTTTGGAAAAGAATTTTCCAAGACGTTGTGCTATTAATTTGGGAAGTTAATAACCCCGAAATGCATTGTTTTAAGTCTGGAGAATAATTACTAAGACATTTTTATATTAAGTTTGGAATATAATGTCCAAGGTGTTTATTATATTAATGTTTTAAAATGTTAACCACTTTTTCCATGTATTAGTTCCCGCAAACTAAAAAAAGGAAATTAAAGAAAATGTTTGTTGATGAACCAATAAATTGCACCATGGTTCATCAACAAATATTTTCTTTAATTTCCTTTGTTTAGTTTGCGGGAACTAATATAGGAATTCATTAAAGCTATTCCTAGTTGGTTACCCCTCTTTAACTTCAAAGTACACAAAATATACACTTTCAACGCAATTGTTTTTGGTACATTAAAACACCGTAAATACAGTTGTATTTTTATTTTGCACAAGATGACCCCCCCCCCCCCCCTTAAGTTTAATGCTACATCTGCGCCTGAATTATATGATATGATGTGTTTTGGTCTATAGTGATTTGGGCTTATTTTAATTTAGCTATAGGTAACACATTTGTATTTATCCATAATTATCCATGATGCTGGAAAATTTGATAAATTCAAGAGAAATATTATCCGTACTAGTTGCATCCGATTTAATGGAGTTAATGACATAAATGACTTCTTCATCAGAGAGGCAGAGAAAACTGAATCATCCATTTTCGCCTGCTGATCTTCCAATGCCTGTGGGTAATACGTCGGACGCCAGGGATAATAGATTGCGCAAAGACGAAATAAGTATTTA
>CAWVNZ010000341.1:0-90126 GCA_963930735.1 Dioctria linearis
GGTACCATGAAACCTTCGAATCCCGGATGTTTAAAGTCTACGATTGTGAAAATACTCATGCTTAGCGAACAGAGACTACTTACAGTTGAAGCCGCTAGACATGGATCAGCTTTTATTTCCTTTCTTTTCGAATGTACATATTTATCAAAAGATAATTTACAAATTTGCTAAAGAACTGAAAATGCTAATCAATTGACAAGATATCATACATCTAATAATATGGAAAATCCGCACCGCGTCAGAATAGTCCACCGATTGAATTCACAGGCCAGGAAATAATAATTTGTTGGGTGTAATCCTTTAGAAAGTTTACATATATTAATATTACCAGCGACTATAATATGCAGGTAACATTGACTTAAAATCCGAGATGGTTTTCAGGTCGGGAAGTCAAAATGCAGTTCATGAAATTCAAATGATACCGCACTTGTCTTTAACTTGATGCAAATAAATTCATAATAGACACCTGTATTCTGCGTGCTTTGATACAATCTCTAATACAAACCAACTAACTTAAAAATTTTCTCTGCGATAGCAACGAGGAGCATCGTTGTGCTCCTAGAAACCTTCGATGCTGTACAGAACGTGATACTAAGGGACATCCAATGCAGCCCTGAACATTTTCACAAAAAAAATCCTACATAAACATCTGCTCGTCAAGAGAATTTTTGCTTGGCAGATATTGCACAATTCGACTGGCGCAAATTGACTGGAGCGAAAAAATAATGCTCATGTTTTTATAGTACATCTTTTACTTTATGTTACTAAAGTTATGTCGTTAATGTAATACAATACTCGAAGACTTAATTATTTGCCACATGCGATTAATGGTAGGGATAGATAAAAAACAAGAATCACTTTAAATTCGAAGTATCTATACGGAGTTTTGGTGAATGATATAATATATCGCATAGTTGACTCCACTCATTATTTGAAATAGCCACTCATTATATCCGAGTTACAATTTCTGTTAGTTGCTAATAGAACTTCCAACAATGAAAAGGTAGTCCCTCCTAACATTAAAACTGTAAAAATATGCAAGGAATTGTTAGTTATTATGTTAAGTGATCTGCTGCTGAAGGAAGTATTTACCTAATCTCAAGGTTCAGTCTAGGATTGCTCACTGCTTTTCTTTCATAGTGAATTTGGTCAAATCAAATTCTCCCTTGAAAATAATTTGTGCCTTTCCTTTCTTGAAAACTTTTTTAATCCTCCTGCTGTGTAACGAACAATATAAGTGGCAATTTTATTCCAACTCTCATTAATCCGGGTCGAAGGATACTGATCCTTTTAACATAAACATTGCTTGGAAGGAGATTTTGTTTCCTTAAAAAAACATCAAATTTCTTGTTCCGAGTTGAGTGAGCAAAGAATTTTTAATTGACAAAAGGCACCCTTTATATTCTTTCTATGTAAAAACTTAACGTTAATAAATTGAAACATTTATATCAAACGAAGGCATTTTAAGGGTGAAAATATCCTTGGGAGGCGGATACTTAAATTAGAAATGATGAATTGATTTAGAAAAAGGGAGAGACCCCATATTTGGAATAATATAAATAAAACAAGCTCTCAAGTAATGAACCATGTAAATTTTTAATTATAGAAAAGTTTGGAAGGTTTTCTTTTACTTTCCTAGTGTGTGGGGAGTTATGGGATCAAGTAACAAATTTTGTGGTAGTTAGCCTAGAGAATTTAATCTAATAAGTTGGTGTATTTTCCTACGGAAAATAATAATGACCATAACTCCAGTTTCGTAAAGATTTCAAGATTTCAAGATTTATAAGATTCTATCTAAGATACTTAGTTTTTATTTTATTTTAACAACTAATGCAACTAGCGTAGATATTATCCAAATAAGAGCTACATTTTACCAATCATTGGATAGTATGAATAAAATAGCATGAATAAAAAATAAAGATTTACTAATGAACCGTCGAAAATTACTCATGCATATGTATTTGTTTTCCGTAAAAAACCCCCATCATTATGCTAATAAATATGCTAGTAAAATCAAAGGCTGAGAGGTTCGCTGAACTACTGGGTATAACAGATTTCAAGGGTACAGCAGGATGGCTGGGAAAGTTCAAGTAGCGTCATGGAATAAACTACGGCCAGATGAGTGGAGAAGTCGCAGTTTTTTTTTAAGACGAAGTGCGAAGGAGGGACGCAGAGTTGAAGGAACGCAATATTTTACTGCTCGTCGACAACCGCCCTGCTCATCGTGCTATCCCCAACTTTCGGAACACGGAGTTAGCATTTTTCCCAGCGTTTTGCAGCCGATGGAACAGAGCATAATAAAAATCCTTAAGAGCCACTACAGATAGAAAATTTTATGGAGATTATCAAATCGAGTTCTCCTTTCGTATGCCGGATACGGTAAACTTTCTAAGCAAATATATCTACGGTATTAGTTTCGCTATGCAGGGCTTTATATAAGCTCTGCAAAAACAGATGCAGAGCAAGAATCCGAATCGGGAGAGAACAGTTCAACATTACAGCCGTGTCCACGCCTGAGAAGGTGTAGAGCTTTGTTTCAGTAGAATAAGAACTAGCCACAACAGTGACTCTGTTTGACGAGGAAATCCTCAAAGCAGTCATGAGAGACGAGGAGGGGCAAAAAGAGGATGAACAACAGGAACAATCCGATGAGCCTGAACCACCTAGCATCCAATAAGCTCTGGACGCGACTAAACTACTAAAGAAATTATGTTCGTTTAACAAAGCCGCGCCTAGGGCACTTCAAGATATGTCAAAAGTACAAGCCAAATATTAGCTCAACAAAAGAGTGCAAGCAAGGACGACGGATTATTTTAAGCCATAGAATATATTTCATTTTAGTTAAACTTATTTCATGTTAGTCTATTTTTCTATTTTATGTACTGTCCTTTAAGTAATAAAATTCATTTTGTCCATACATACATATTTTGTTATTATTTTTTTACCTAATCCTTATAACGAAAGAAATTACTCTGGCAACTAGGTTGTGTTATAGATAGTTTTCAGTATACATTCAAGTCTAAAATTCTAGGAAATGGCTGGTATGGGCCACGTTCAGCTATACTAGAGAATTTTTTTTACGTGGCCAATATATTTCAAATAATTTTTTTATTTTATTTCTCAGAACTGTAGCAGTGTATATTTGTAGTTACGCTATTTATTGCAATTTATAGTGAATTGCGATTTTAAATTCGGTGGTACAACAGGGAAGTCGTGCTTTTAAATCTTGACAGAACACTAACGTCACAACGTTCTGTTTCCCATTTAAAATCCATGTAAAAATGTTTCCATATTTCATTTCTTCCTGCTTTTTCACTGAGCATCCATTTTTCTACTTGAAAGATGAAGGTGAACAACGGACTTCGAAAAAAGTGCTGCATCGAGCTGAAGAATGACAGAAATCTTCGTAGTCAAGCTGGTTGAGATTAAGATAGAGCACCATAATTGCCACGGTTTGCAGAATACAAAGTACGCCTAGTAGAAACCATGTTGCTTATGATAGCCCGACATGAATGTCAAAATTTATTTGGCCTATCTTGTTTTATGTATGTATATGCAGTGCTTAAATACCTGTTGTCGCTGCAGCTCATACTTATACCTTGGCAAACAAAGTTGTGGTAGAGGTGAGATTCGGTAAATGCACATAAAGTAGCTGTAGTTAGTCAATCTCACCCATATATGCTATGGATAAGTCCTTCTCTAGTCCTCCCCCTAGATGGGTCTAGGAAACTTTATCACCCGCAATTCACCGCCAGCAATTTACCGCCAGCAATTGATCGATAGCAGTTTACCGCCGCGTCAGTTTATCGCGTAAACAATTTATAGCCTACAATTGATCGCTAGCATATTTTATCGCCTGGCCATACAAATAATTTATATATAGTAAATATTAATATAACTTAATAATTAACTTGCATCTAAGGAACAGGGAAATAATGAACTGCTTTACTGCAGCAGCCCTTACAGGTACAAAAGTAGTTCAGGTAACATAAGAGTATTTATTTTTATATCTATTTTTATTTTTAGCAAGGTCTAAAATTATTCCTTAGACTTAGTCCAGTCGACCAGCAGAAAGAACTTTTGAATTATATCTGAAATATTGTGTTTTATATAACGAACTAAGGGCTCGCTCGTAACAATATATAAATAAATTTTACTGTTTTTTTAAATGTAATATATATGTAAAAGTACTTGATTTCCAAAAGGGTGAATTTCATTTGCAAAAGGGGGAATTTCATTTTCAAAATGGTGAATTTCATTTGCAATAAGAAGACCCGGACATATCGCATATTCTGGCTTGGAAAGCAGACATAGAAAAACCAGAATGGAAGGATATTTCGAGGATGAGTGAAAAGCTGAAAAGCTACTGGGCTCAATGGAATTCTCTTCATGTCGAATGCGGTATATTAAAACGCAAGTGGGAAGCACCTAACGGTAAATCGTTCCGAATGCAAATAGTCGTCCCGGCATCAAAGGTCAACGATGTTCTAGGTAAAATGCATCGTGGAGCATCTGGAGAACATTTGGGAGTGAATAAAACAATTTCTAAAATACGAGAAAAGTTTTATTGGCTACATATGCGGGAGGATGTAGAGAAGTGGTGTAGCAGATGCACTGTGTGTTCTTCATACAAAGGGCCGCCACGTAGCTGCAGAATGGAAATGTATAAGTGTAATGTCAGAGCCCCAGTGAAACGGAAAGCTGATGTACAAGGGGCCATGGGAGCGAAATTAGCAGTAAGTACCCATCGGATGAGGACACGCTATGACTTACGTGCGAATTCAGCAGAATTCAATGAAGGTGATCTTGTTTGGCTGTACAACCCGAACCGACGTAAGGGATGCTCTCCAAAATCACAACAACAGTGGGAGGGGCCGTATTCAGTAGTAACTAGAATAAATGACGCAGTATACAGGATTCAACGTGGTACAGGAGGCAAACGAAAAATCGTCCATCTGGATCACTTGTGTCAATACTACGAGCATCAAGACCGTGGACCACCTGTTGTTCGTGACGAACAAATTTAAGAAGGGGGCAGTGTTACGTGCAATCGAAAGAGACAACTGGTGACATCTACTGGCAATGGAGAGTGAACGACTTCAGGTTCGGAGAATCGATTATAGATAAAAATGAATAGAACAGTCAAGAAGCTTTTGGAATAGAACACTCCAGAATAATCCGGAGAGTTTCTAGGGTATAAATATAACAGTTGTCATCGCCAGAAAAAGAGTCTTGTCTTAGACGTTGCAGTGATAACAAGCGAAAATAATAAAGAAGCGAAAGAGTGTAATTAGATTGCGATAATTGAAAGTACAGTGTTAGCGATAATTAGAGTTGAGTTGATCAATTGAGGAATTGTGAATTTTATATGATTAGAGTGAAATAAAGAACTTATATATCAATTATTTAATATTGTGTTTTAAACAAACGAACCAAAGGCCACGCTCGCAACAATATAATTAGTTACCTGCAGTACTTCGTTTTCTCATTTGTAGGAGATTTTGCATTCTCACGAAAAAATTGCTGACATGACAGCTGAGCAGTCTGGGAAATAATTTCCAGACTGAAATGTAATGCGACGCGTACTTTTAGATAATGTAGGAATTTGAGGTAGAGGAAAATATTTGTGAACATTCTACAAATAAACTCCAGACAAGATATGAATTTAAATGAAATTATGAGAATACGAAATACCTTAGGAAAATATAAACTTTGGCTTTGCGATATGTAAGCTTTTTATACACGGATAGTAGTAAAATGCTAACTGCAGTCGATACCTACAGTAAAAGTCCTTATTTCAGTCGATACCCAAAATAACGACTATATTTGTTAATAGGAAATATATTACAAGTAAATATGTGAGTAGGATAGAAATTACCAAGTTGATCGTTATGCAGCAAAACTGGAAAGGAGTCAAGCCAGACTGTGGTTTTAATAGCCGATGATTAGTGCACAGCGCCAAAAAAATGTTTGTCAAAGCTCATGGCGGTAACAATAAATTCCCATAGCAACATTAACCTTGTATAGCACTCCTTCATTTCTTATTTGATGTGTTGCCGTTTCGTTTAAAGTTTTTTTTACTTAATTACAAATTTCTTGACTACTCAATTTTTTCCAAATTTTATAATAAACTATAAGGAGCCCGTCGGCGTTGCACGGCTGCTCATAGATGCATAATATCTGACTCGATCCCGCGATTCCATACTTTACGGTTTCACTCTGTGTGAGTTGTGCTTGTGTGCGTGTGTTTCTGCGCGGGAGCGTGTGTGTGTGTGTATGTATTAGTGTGCGGGCAAACATTCATATGCGGGGTAGAGTGTTGCTCTTCACTACCATATGAAGGAGTTGCCCGATTGGTCCCATTTTCTAAGATAAATATCCCTTTTTTTTAGAAAAGGCCTATGTACAACATTTCAGTTGTCAACGTCGACGCAGTAGACAGTTACCAAATATATATTGAAAAACTAAAGTTTTGCATTCAAACACCAAGTAAGGGTTGCACGATTTGCTCCACTTTTTAACCTGTATTTGCAACTTTTATGAAAACGCCGCGTACAAAATATGAGCTCTTCACCTCGACGCGCTCTCAGGTAGCTTGCAAGTATATAGCGAGAAACCAATGTTTTGTATGGCAACGCCAATAGCGGACAACCCGATTTAGTCCATTTATAAAATTTTATTTACCATTGCTATGGAAACACCACGTACCAAAGTTTTTGTATGGCAACCATATGAAGGCGTTGTCCAATTGTTCTCATATTTGAGCTTAATTTATACTTTTTTACATAAAAGGCCCGTGTACAAAATTTCAGCTCTCTACTTCGATGCGTGAAGCAGTGTCCAAATATATAGCGAAAAACTTAATTTTTGTGTGGCAACATCAAGAAAGGGTCGCCCGATTTCGGAAATTTTTAGAATTTTATATACTATTGCTATGAAAACACCACGTTCCAAATTCGAGTTCTCCACGTCTACCTGTTCCCAGACAGTGCCCAAATATATAGTTAAAGAAGAAATTTTAGTACGGCAACCCTACGAAATAGTTGCCCGATTTGTCCCACTCTCGAACATAAATTTACGTTTTCTTTTAAAACGCCGTGCATACAGTTTGAGCTGTCCACGTCAACGTGTTCGCAGACAGTTTTCAAATATATAGTGAAAAACCTAAATTTTGTATGACAACACCAAGAAGGGGTTCCCGATTTAGTCTGTTTTTTAAATTCTTTTTGCTACTGCCATGAAAACACCGCGTACCCAATTTCACCTCTCTACATGCACTTGTTGTCAGATAGTAACCAAATATATACTAAAAAATGAAACATTTGTATGGCAACCCTACGAAGGAGTTGCCCGAGTTAGTCCATTTTTGAACATGTGTTTTCAATTTGAATGAAAACGCCGTTTACAAAACTTCAGCTTTCCGCATCTACGCAGTTTTTTACGTCTCGACAACAGTGGCATCTATTGTGTCCAAAACGTCCTATTACTCAAGCTGGAACCAATCCAACACATTCACAAAATATCATTGAAATCGGTTGGGCGGTTGCGGGAGATTAGCGTGTCCAAACACAGTGTCACTGGATTTTTATATATTAAGATAATATGTAAATTACAAATATTTTAAGCACATGAATAATTTTCTAATTTTCTAATTTTCAATACCGAGTTGTTATAATTTTGACCTCTGGTATATTTTTGAAGTTTTTGTAGGTTTTGCTTATACTCTTCTGAATCCTGAACAGCACCGTTGATTTAATTTATCGACTTCATTTTTACAATTTAGAGTGTCAGATAAATTTAAAATTCAGATGGAAATTTTTAAATCAAATCATCAGAGAAGCCATAGTAAAAAGAATACTGGAAGAGCCCAAGACATCATTAATGAAAATAATAAATAAAATGTGTCAAAGATATCTTGAGGTACACCGGAAAGCCCTTGAATAGGGCGACACACTACATTGCTCTTTAAAATAGTTTGCGGCCGGTTAAGCAAGTAATATAATAGCCCAGAGAGCAATAACGAATTGAAACCAATTGCTTCTATTTTCGTCAAAAGAAAACGAATATTAACGTTGTCGAATGCGTTAGAGAAATCAGTGTACAACGCATCTACTTGACCACCATCCTCTAATACTCTATTGCTGAAATTAGCGAATAAGTTCGTTTTGGTAGAATGTCCACTAATGAACCAATTTTGGTTTAGTGAAATAAGCTCTTTTACCAGGATTGAGAATTTACCAGATACTACTCATTCAAAGATATTGAGATGCGCAGGAATTATGAGTATTGTGCGATAATTTGTAACATCATTTTTAGCATCAGATTTGAATATTGGATTTGCATACGAGGTTTTCCATACATCCAGTAACTTAACCCATGAAGAGGATAAATTAGAGATATAAGACAATAGACATGCCAAAGACTAACCACAATGAATAAGAATAACCGCAGGAATATTCTTGCGTTTATTCTTATTTATTGTGGTTAGTGGGATGTAGTGTCAGCTCCAGAACGCGCTATAAAATGGTGTTACCCTGGACCTAATAATATTATCAGGTGCAGAGGGGAACACCATTTTATAGCACGTGCCACTCATTTACATATATCAACCATATCAACCATGATTGACCAGAGTCCGTGGCATATACCGGCTCAAAGCATTACAGAAATCCACGGCATCCTCAGCAACCCAATCATTAAAACCGATAACAGCTGGAAAATCTAGGATTTGTTTATATATTTTGGCGACCCATAGATTAAGATACTACATTTGGGCCTATGAAAACTCCGGCCCTACAATCAATCACTTCCTTTGATTGAATTTTAAAAAATTCGAATTGTTTCCTGGGTGAATAATATTTCGTTTGATATAAGGCGCTTTAACAAATCTCTTACATACCCCGCTTACATAAATAACTGTAAGATCTCAATTAATTTAATTTTCACTGATTTGGTTTGGGTTAAGATTTTATATAAATTTTTTCCTGCAACTCGTAATTTATTGCCACGGAAAACGATGGATGAAAGGCAATAGACTTACCTCAAAGAACCTCCAGATGTTCTGCATGCTGCCAGCGTAGAGTAGAGGGATGGCTCATCAATGAGCCATTATGATATTGCAATGTCATTAAATGAAGACACAGGTATCTCAGCATGGCTTCTGCTACGATTCAAAGGGTATTGTAACCATTCTGTGGTGGTTTAAATAATATGAGCTCCATCATGAATGCACCTCCATAATATATGTATGTATGAAATCAGGAATACACACAATACAAGATATGTGACCTCCATTAAATTGTAATCTTCAACTGCATTGCTGAGATTCTTGATGGAATTTCGTCTTAAGGAAGATTTATTGATTTCTCGGAATATTTTATCAAGCCTCCAGTGTGATATATGAGAGTAATTAAGGACGCATATAATGTTCCCACACTAAAAAAAGCAACAAACTCAGTAAATTCTGTGTGTATATTTTAGATGGCCCTGGTTCAGTAACGATAAAAAAAAAGTATTTTGTGTGCGATTTAGGTATCCTGCAGCACCGGCTGTTTGAAAAGCGCGACAGGTAACACAAAACAAACCATTTTGAGGTAGCATATGATAGCAGCGAGTAACCATAGGGTTGCTATAAAATATTAAATTAAGTTGACATCAAACGTATAAATTTCTTAATTAACTGAAATATGCGTGTATAAAAACAGCTTCCGAAAGTGCAAACAAATCGGCTTGGCGGCAGCACGGCGTAGTTAAGCCAAGGCAAGTTTAAGAGGATCTGTCTCAATTGGGAATCAGTGTCATCATGGCATACTCTAAGCCAATCTTCGAAGATTAACTTATTTTGAATTCATAATATTGTAAGCTCAATCATAAAGAGCAATTTCCTTACAGTCGGAATGCCCCGGCATCAGACTGGATATTCAAGAGATCTGTAAAAATTAATTAAATGGAGGTATTAAGTGGCGATTTATTGGGTCATCAAAAGGAATTAAGCTAATCGGTCGCTAGTCAACTGAGTTAATTTGAAATTTGTTTGACTTCGAAATAATTCTTTTCTTTCTCTTTTGCCTTTTTTTTATTTAGAAGGAACTTTCGATAGATTCGACTGAATTTTCTTCTCAACGCGTTTGATAAGGTCAAACGTTTTGTGGTTGGCTCAGATTTTATGGCTATATCATTTAATGTTTGTAATATACTTTACTAGCATCCTTTTATATCAAAGGCATACTATATCCGTCTTACGTCCAGTTTTATGTGCCTATTATATTATGAGCATCGAAAAATTAACTTAATAAATATCATCTGAGACTGTGATACTAAATAGCAGTGAGAGTTGTTGTTGAGGTATTTTTGACTTTTAATAATCGATTGTCTAAAAGAATTCCCTGTTTATAATGACTGTTCTGTAAAACACAAAAACTATTGTACTTCTTGCATATAAGTAAATAAGATATACAATACCAATGCACAGCTTCAAAAATGAGGAATGTAACGAAAACTTCTGATCATAAGTTCTGATAATTACAATATGCTGACCGCCTGGCCCTATATGGGATATTATCTGCAGATGAGTTCTGTAATTCCAATTAGAGGAGAGTGGGAAACGGGTGATAGCTGGGTCAGAATAAAAGTTTTCCATAGTTGTTGTGGAGAATATGGGTGATTATCTTTATACCATTTACCGAATTACTACTAAGATTTTCATACGAAAAACTTGGCTTTTAATATCACTATAATCTGGTTACTTTCACTTCCCAATATAATAAAGGGCAGAAAATAACCATTTATATGTTGTTGTCTTTCAAAATATGGTGCCGGAAATGCACATAAAATGAGGTAACGAGTACAATATCACAACAAGAATTCAGATAAGGATATACATAGCTATCAAATATGTAGATAGAACGAATCAGTTAATGTCTGTAATTTATTCATTTATAAAAGATTCATCAAATTCTGATTAATAAAAAAAACAAAAAACAAAAAAAAATCATATTCATTGGATTACATTGTCTTGGAACGCAAGAAACCTTAAGAAAGCTGATTCTTGAGTTCCGCTTTCGGCAAATGGAAATCTATAAAAGCAAAGCGCCTATTAACAATACGAACCACTGATGTAATACTCTCATGCTTATCATAATTAAGAAACATGGAAGAAGTTCTGATTTATCAAGGGGCGAGCAAGAGGTTCAAGGTCCCAATAATTCAGGGGAACTAACTGCGTCTTGTATATGCAATCAAAAACGAAAACAATTCTGGAGATTTGCGTCTACTTTCACGACTTTCCAATGAAATTAGTTTAAGTTGCACCACGTACGGGGATAACCGAAGAGTGCAGGTCCAAGGACAGCTGCGAAGGTCGAATATAAAAAATCTGCTGGACCGCCTCAATGCGGTTAATGTGAACAACGTGGAAGGGGGACCATATTGGGCTAACATACTCCAAAATTGGTCTAATAAAAGTACAGTAGTGGAATTTATAATGGTAGTCGAACCCCTTTGAGCATCGTTTAACGAAACCCAGTGTCTTATTAGCTTTATCTGCCATAGCGTCAGCTCTCCAAATGTAAAGTTTGAGTTAAGTATGACTCCCAAGTTTTTCATTTTGTCACGTCTCATTATAGGTAAAAAAACAGTGAGAACCATACAAAAATGTTGGCAATTTAGTTGGTGACAATGTTTAAAAATCTTAAAGTGTAGCATTCTAGCCTATGCGGCTTCCTTAAAATTGCAAAGCATAAGGAAAAGAAATGCAGGAAGATGATGGGTCCGTAAAATTCATAAAGATCGGTAAGGTTAGGTTTTTTTGAAAATTCGTTCAAAGTGATGCGAGAAAAGATTCCCGAAATTTTTTATAAGACCGCAAGGATGTCAGCACAACAATTTAATGCCCTCTTAATAACGCTGCGTGATGGTTTACAGAAGCGGTCAGCCCGCAGACCGACTTCAGCAGAGTGCGATTTATCCACAATTTAAGTTATATAAACTGAGTGCTTGATCCAGGGAGTCCTGAGTGGGGGTCCTGTTTTTAGAGGGTTTTGGATTACCCAAAGTTGGGGACCCAAGCTCAAATTCAAAAGAAAACCTACACACTTACATGACATACATACAATAATATTCATCGAAATAAATTTTTATTTTTTTAAGTTTTGGAATAACAATATTTTGTATAATACAGAATTTGAGTTTGGAACCCCAAATTTGAGTGATCCAAAGCCCTCGAGAAACACTTCACAAGCCACGAAACAGACACCCTCATTACCACATCAGAGCCCTAACTTAGTCCTAACTCCTAACATTCTGAATTATTTGCAGCGTTCTTATGAAAAACCACTGACATGTAAAATATAGACTGACTACGTCCATAGAAATATACTGCAGAAAGTGGGCTCACTTCTATATAGCGCTCTCTTTCGGTCTAGCAACAAGTGCCTACTGAGAGAGAACTGTAAACAACAACAAAATTATTAGGGTTCGTCGAAATAAATGTTTTTAAAATAATTATCTGGGTTATTTAGTGACGAAAAGTGTCTTACCAAAGGCAATATATTCATAAATAATCAAAAGAAATTCGAAAAGTTTTATTAAAATCACTTTTCAAATTCCCGCCAATGGTTTTTTCAATGTTGACACCGACGTAAGAACTATTTTTGACACAAAACATTGTACCCGCATGAAACAGCATAGCGAGCAGTCAATATTATATATGTATGCCAGTGTGTAAAACTGAGAATAGTTTGGACTTTTTGTAAAAAATTATATTAAAAATGACACATCATCCACACCGCTTAAAGCGGAAGCCTTCCTAGTACCTCACTACAGTACTTCGACCACCCCTTATTCCAATGCTAGATCCGTCCCTGTTGAGAAAATGACGTAGCAGTACACTTTGCGAATGACGGTGGGCTCGACGTTTTTTTAAGATTACTTAAGATTACTTGTGGACAGAATTAACATTCATACAGAAAACAAGTATATAACTATTTTTTAAATTTGTGTGTTTTTGGATTTTGGAAAATAGCTTGGGATAATCAGTGGCGTGGACTTAGGGCGAGGAGCAGCAATCAGACTGTGCAAAGAGGAAGATCAAACCACAAAACATTTCATATGTGCGCTTGCAAGGTTGAAAATCACTGGAGACACATCTCTCCAAATAACTTAACTTAACCATTCTAGGGGAGGACACAATAGATCAACTCTGGTCGCTGTGTCCGCAGGGTCTTAGTGGACTAGTCTCCCCTGCTCTTAACCCTAAGATAAAGCATCCACCAAGTCGAGAACTTGACAGTAGGCATGAATTCCATATTTTAGTTCCTTAATGATCATAGTCAGGTCGCAATGTACCTACTTGAATATTATACACTCTGTTTCAATTAAAGCTGTTAATTAAAGGTGAAATTTCACGTTTTCTCGAAAATAAAGGCAAACATAACTTCAGAATATGGAGAGATACTCAATACTGTTCTAACGCACTAGGTAAGTTGTATGGTAATAACGTTAATAATGAAATTTACAAAATACGAAAATAGAAAATTTCAAATACGTTTATAACAGAGTGTATTATTCATAGCCTGCATGAACTGAGAAATTAATCCTTGGAGATGTAGCAGTTTTGGATTAAATATTTTTCCAGTATTTGTCCTCATTCCTGAAAACGAAAACCGGGAATATCCTTAACATTGGTAATGTAATATAGATAAGAGTTTTATAGAATTGTAGAATATAGATTTGATTTCCCTGAGGTACATATGAGTACGGCAGCTCAAAATAGCCAAAAAAGCTGAATTCGAGATTATGGCATGACCGCGACAAATAAATTCAAAATACACTAAATTAACATATCTATAATTGCTCATATGCTTATTTACCACTGTACGTTTTCGTCCTCAATATCATATTTCCAGACGTCTTTGCTCTAAAGTAAAATTCCCCTATGGAAGTTGAAATTTCCCTCAAAAATTTACAATTTCTATCGCCCGCAGGCACGGCTGGAATAGAGTAGATTGCCTACCTGCAATCGAAGTGCTTCCTAACCGACTTAATTACATGAAATTGATGGAAGCACAAATAAATCCACCACCAGTTGAAACAAATACAGCCTTTATCTATCATAAGAATAATATTATCATATGAATAAAATCAACCTAGTACGTGCTACCGGTACAGCAGGGTCTGTAGGTTCTATAGAAGCACCTTTTCTAATGCATCCCTTATGAGTATGGCTAGCTACTTACACTGTAAGTGCCAGAGAGATGTGTGACGTCGTAGGTAAATTCCTGACGAGTTCGAATGCCATACATTTTTGTTGTTGTTGTTTGATTGCTGATGCAATCAAAACTACAAATTACCTCCTCCAGACAGTGGTGTCGGTTGTGATACATACACAGACTTTCGTTGCATGTTGTTCGATTGCTTTGGTCTTGATTGTTTTGTACAGAGGCTAGTTTATAGAAAAGAACAAATGACAATTTTTTAAGGAAAATATTTAACAATTTTTTAAGGAAAATATTTAACAATTTTTTAAGGAAAATATTTTTTAATGAAAATATTTTGAAGAAAGTTTTTGCCGTAATTTTTTGTTTAATTTAATTTTTTTTTTGTTTTTATTAAATTCAATCGAAAAACCTTAGGTAAGTAATGCTGCGCCACTGGGGATAATATGTCCCAATAGTGTTTTAAGGTTTTTCGAAATGTGGAATTTCGAAACGAGGATCCACTTTGCTCCACTTTGGAATTTCATTCGTTGCTCTAGGTATTGCGGGCACGTTCAGCGAATTATCCTCTAAGAGTTCCTTGACCCCAGTGCTTTCTTCCTACTTCGCACTACTTTCCTTCAATTCAAATTGGGAATGCAGCTAATAAGTCCAAACAATTTCTTGAGTACATTTATGATTTGGGAGACGTGCAGCTGATACAACTAACACACGCTCTAGGCGAAAATATCTGTACCGCAAATGATTTCATCTGGTATTTAAACAATCTGCGAACTTCTGCTTCCAAAAAATATCTCCCAAAATTTAATCAATTTCACAGCGATGCAAAGCTGTTTCATGCCCAAAAATTTCACGATTCTTAGCCACGCATCAGAAAATTTAATACTTTGGTTCTCATGGGGCCTATAAGCGTGCAATTTCTTGTGTAGTTACTATCATCTTGTTGGTAGTAAGGGTATTCTGAATATTCACGGATTTATATATACGTTCATCATTTCATAAGATGAAAATGAGCCCAAACTAAACCCTTTAATTTAACGTATTAAACCCGTCGCCTTTTCCAACCATGAAAGTAACTGTGTATAACTCCACCGATGATCTGATATCCTGTAAAATTTGATGTCTATTGAAGGTATCCATCTAAGCACCTGCCAGGAAACAACATTTTATAACCTAATCTTGGGTGAACATTACTTGTTTATGTATCGTATTGTATGTATTCTCATGAAAATTGTGTACGTTTTGCATATACTGGCATCTAATAGGAAACTCCAGGGTATGATATGAGTTCGTACTTTAGTTAGTCTTCTGAAAAAAGTGGCAAACATTATAGGAACACTTGCTTTCGACTCTAGTGCACACATTGGATTTTCTCCTTTTTACCGGCATAATCAGGAGCCATGCAAAGACTTTCATACCGGATCAAAGTCAATAAAACTGATATGTCTGAATCAGAAACGTGGGCGGTAAAGAAGGCATTTTTCAGCTGAAAGATATGTTGATGCTGTTGTGATATGCAATAGTCGATTTAATACTTGATATGTTTTATTACTTTGAGATCATTTCTTCTGAAATTTACTATGGGAAAGGAGTACCCTTGAACATGATTGGGGTTCGAAGTCAGGTTAATCAACCGATAAATGAATACAAGCGATTACTTGAGGTGGGGATTATGGGAGCACTAAAAATGCAACTGAAGAATGATTTGCGATACCGCTAGGTGTTAGATACCTTTCCCTCCTTCCGCACATCGCGATTTATGGACCCGTTCCTTAATTTAATTTGTGAACTTGAGATTTTCCTGATTGGATAAATGTGCTGATAATTTTGTGTAGGTGGTGCTGTAGGTGGTATGTGGTCATAAAATCTGTTTTAGGATGTTATTCTATCGAGTCATACATATCATATCTCTACGACGCTGAAAAGTCTAATTAAATCTTTGTTCTTTTTGATTTTGGTGAACGCAAATATTTAGATAGTGTAAGTTTTGCTAATAAAACATTGCTGTAACGTTATATTTCTCGCCTCGAAAATTGAGCAATAAACGTCTCCAGGGGGGAATTTGTAAGTTAGTACCATTGTATATATTCTAAATGGAAATCGAGCTTTCGAGGGGAATTGCCCGTAAAATAATTTATATTGTTGCATTACTATTACACTTTTATTGAAATTTTAATAAATAAATATTTATAATTTCATAATAATATTTTTTCTTCATACGTATAATAAAATTATTTATTAATATACCTTGGAATGGCTTCTATCTGAACTAAAATGCTTTAATTTTAAATACAAAAATATATTTATCAAAAATTTCTATTATTTGTTGAGTTGCATAACAATCTAGAAAAGTAATTTTAAAGCGAAATCTTAATGATTTTCTAAAAACAAAATTTGTTCAATCAATAAACTTAATTAATAAAATCCTAATAGGTTTTGGCACAGAACAAAAGATAAAGTTTACTCAGAGATATATTGTGTAAGTAAGGAAGAGAACACGGAATTTGTGTAGCGTGTTTTCAGATGTACAGTAACAATATCGGTAAATAATTGATTAAAATTAAAAAAAATATTCCTGAACTCTAACTTAAAGAACACGACGTTAAACATGTTCGCATGATTGAATCTATATGTCATCTGAAAATCAATTAAATAACTTGATAGAAATACACAAATTACAAAACATCAGCTTAAATTGGTGAAAGGCAACCCCAAACTCAAATTTCCCTGACTTTTACAGCTTACATTTCGTGGCGCCGACTACGTATAGCTGTTTGTTTGCACACTAGGAAGTAGAACATTTTCGGTTTGTTGAAATCGTATTGAAAAAAACATGGCAGTTCTTACACTTAGTAAAACTATGTTTGCTCCTGATAATGATATTGGTATGTATCACGGCCCTAGATTTAACCTTGTTGTCTATATTAAATTTTTAAGCGGTGACCTAGTTAGAATGTTTAAAATCGGAATTAGTTTGGGCTTGGATTGCAAGGAAATAAAACAAGGTTGACTTAAAACAAGAACGGCATTTATTAACCCTAGATAGGTAACCTACGTCGAATCGATTTAACTCGTAGAAGTACCTTGTTTTGTTCATTTAAATTTTCTAATAAAAATTAAATAAACTTTATTTTTTTCATTTACTCACAATACAATTATATAATATTAACACATATTACCACATTCATAAACCTAGTGTATACATAATCCAAAATATGCCCACTGAAACATGCGCACGTCCAATCGACGTATGGTAGTCTTTAGTGTATATAGTGAAATATGGTTATCTATCTAGGGTTAAAGGTAATTTAAGGAGTATTAAAAAAAAATCTGATGAAATACTTCAACTTCTAGCGAGATTTATCTCCTTAAAAGAAACAATATGCAGAAATACAGAAATTCTTGGGGAGTATCCCATACATGGTTGACACAAATCAACTGTATAGCTTACTATAAATCTATCAAATAACACCGCTTCATAAATCCAGAATGAAAGAATCAAAAATTACAAAGACTATTAAAGTGGCTTACCAAAAAAATAATGAAAAGAGTTTATACTTTACTAAGTTACGTAGTGAGCTCAAATGCATCTAATATATCGGAAAAAATTCTTTACCATTAAGTGTAATGGATAGGCTATCTACATACATTGATTGAAGCAATTTGCACTGAATCAGATGTCCAAAATATGAAATGTATGCGTAAAAAAGCTACTTTTATGTTATAAGATGTAATTGAACCCTATGTAAAGAATGAAATTTTTAAAGTCTTGAAGAAAACTAAGTTTTCATTAATAATCGATGAAACCACTGATGTTTCGGTTCAAAAAAGTTTAGTTATGATCGTTCGTTACTATATATCTTGAAAAAATTAAAATTGTTGTACTGTTGTTAGATTAGGGGTGACAAACGCTGAAAGTATAAAGTAAAAAGTTAAAATTTTTTAACAAAACTCAATTCCCATCGAAAATTTAATTAGCTTAGCAACTGATAATTCTTCCCTAATACGAGGAGCAATTTCGGGGGTGAAAATACGATTACAGGTTTTAAATTAACATATTTTTTATCTGGGATGTACTTGCCACACATTGCATCTTTGCGCTTCTACGTCAGTTAAAAAAATGTAAATTCCGGCGGAAAAGCTTCTACATAACAGGATGATTTTTATGAATTCCAAGTGTAGAAATGCACAAAATTTTGAAGCTGAGTAAAGCACGTTATCTGGAATTGCAAATAGTTATTTCACGAGTGCTGGAACAATCAGTGCTTCGGAAAACACTATTTTAGATTATTCGTATCCGAAGAAAATGAAAAATCATACTATCAAATGCAAGTAAAATACTGATATATTAAGAGAATCCTCAGATGAAATTAAATATCCTCTTGTTGAATTATATTTTGGCCGTTCTAAATAAACTATATAACATTTTTCAGTCATAAGGGACCTAGATTCACATTCTATGAGCTACAATACAGACAACTTTTCTGAATATATTAAGAAACTTTGTCAAAATGGGATGTGTGACAAGTACATACATCGAATTTTAGGAAGAAACAATCCATTCCCACGCTAAAAAAGGCAATTGCTGGCTCTTAGTAGTTTCAGATTGGTTTACAAAAATGCCTTGTTTCTTCTAAATTCGCGAAGCAACTGCTATAAGGGTAAAGGAAATATGCGAAAATCGAATCTTCTTGGAATATGGGGTTCCAGAAATTGTTATTACTGACAATGGATGACAGATTGACTCATATGAATGTAGAAAACTTCTCGCAGATTATGGTATTCAAAAATGTTAGTTAAATTGTCGTTACCACCCATGCAACAATTTCACGTCATATATAACTGATAACCATAGGCGTTGGGACCACGAAGTGAGACCGATTCAAGTCGCTTTACGTACAGCAGTCAACGCAGTAACCGTATTCTCTCCCTTCTATTTAAACAACGAAAGTGGAAAAGACATAGGATGGTGGCATCCGAAGGATATAAGAAATATTTAGTTAGTTATACTCTTTCCTATAATAGATTACACATTTTCTTCATAAGAAATTATGTAGTTTTCTTTACATTACATCATTTTCAATAATACAATTAATCAGCAAAGGCAACAACACTAAATTAAATGAGATATTTTTCTGTTCCTGCCTGCAAACATTTAAATAATTTAAAATATTTTACTTATCCTACACAGTAAAAAATAATTCCCTAAAGTGAGTGGCAACAATTTGTGCCACACAGGTTAGGCATTTGTCGATAAGATTAGGGAAAGCTCCACCTTGAAAAACTAAGATTAGGTTTTAATCCCTCAAATGTAGGGAATTTTGGATTTTCCCCCCTAAAATGCAGGGAATTTTTAAATTTTTTTAGGCTTTTCCCTAAAATATAGGGAATTTTAAATTTTTGTTTCGTTTTTTTTCCTATAATGTAGGGACTATTCCATAAAATTTAGAGAATATTCCCTAAAATTTATGGGGAATAGGTGACAGCACCGGCCGACTCTCCACCATAGCTGAAGGTGATAGAAGACCATCCCTCTTAAAAAACATAAGAGGTGAATAGCTCATTTCTTATGGTACAAACTACTAAGTAGTACGGAAGTCATATTGGTGCACTGGGCACGCTTAAACAAAATATTGAAAAACAATATATGACTTGTTTTCAAGAACAATGTGTGAATTATATAAACGAAAATATATTTCCATAAAAAATGTAGCATAATGTTCTCTTCCTTATATCCAAGAGAGAAAAACGTGTCTTAAATTTAGGGAACAGGACTAATATATTTTACAGTGTATTTAGATATTATGTTAGTCTCAAAATTTGAAGAAACAAAAAAAATATATATAAAGAAATAGTTCAGCAGCCACCGCACGTTTTTTTTAGTGAGTAATAACAGGCTGAATCTTCGTGAATAGGTTCGGTTCGACGAGAAGCCAAGTTTTTCCTCTGTGAAAATTCTCGATAGAGGTAGCTACTGTAGTGCGCAGGTATAAAACATGCCGATTCGGTGGAGTGTTGAAATTGTCTGAATAACAGTAAGTTTTTTATTTAAATTTTGAGATAATTGGATAACAAACTCGGAAAAACATTTGTCCTACAAAATGGATGGTTTGGCTGGAGCGTCCTCCACTCCGCATATGTCCAAATAACGACATCATAAAAATTATTAATAACCAGCTGATTTTTTGTATGCAGCTTAGTAAATATTTGTCCAATGTAATGGCCACATAGTCCTACAAATTAAGTGGTACGTTTTCCCAGTCCTACGCTTACAAGTTGTCCATTCCACGGTAACACTTTTTTCATTAATAACAACTGAATTTTAATTTTTTCCTATCGGGAATAAAGTGTAAAACATAAATTTATAACTGTCGTACACAAAAAATGGTATTTATTTCCAGGAATAGCTAAATTTTGTTCAATACTCATTCAACGCATTTCTTGTAGTTTAGAGTTGAATAGAAATTATCGTGTGCAGGTACATTGTACGGATTCAGATATACCTGTGATAATGTTGGCAAATTTCAAATACTTACAAGAAGACATTCAGATAATAGTTGATGTAAGCACGGGAAAGAAAATTTTGTACCTCGACATCAACGAAATTTATGCCAAGCTTGGAGAACAGTTATCGCGGTCGCTTGCCATATGCCACATTTTTACTGAGAACGGCTACAACCCTGCTTTATACCGGAAAGGAAAGAAGAGGCCTATTGATACTCTTAAAAAAAAAACGAAATTTCAAGAGGCTTTTGTACAACTGCACAGCGAGCGTACTGAGTTAGCAAGATCGAGTGAGGTATTCCAGGTTCTTGAAAAGTACGTGTGCAGATTGTATTCATTAAAAATCAAAAAATACGTCAACAAAGGACGACACGAATTGTTTGAAAAAGGCTACAAATGCAACAATTAATTTACCAAAGGTATTTGCTTCGATGTTTTATTATAAACGAAAATTGAACGTATAATCTAACTGCTACATTATTTTACCAAATTCAAAAAAACCGCCGTGTGGATAGATGTAATTAGCGGCCGTTCAGTTCTTAAAAAGTTATTGACAAAAATTATACTGAATGGCTCACGTGACGAACATATATTTCTGTGGAATGATTCATGTATCCCTCAACACCAAAACAGAATAACTTCTACAGCTACCTTGCAACTTTTGAATGACAATCAACAAAATAAGTCTGTTACTCAAGAGTTTTCGGAACCCGACCATTCGCAAATCTAGGAAGTGAATAGCGTTCACAATGTTACAGTGTTAGACAAATATTTGAATCATACGGAAATCACAGCCCGCTATTTCAGGATTTTAAGCAACATGAAGTATTGAAATGTGATTTTACGAGTAATCCAATAAACTCAACTGGTTTCATATGTCTTTCTAAAAGAACAACAAGCTTGATTTTCAGAGAGTTCCGTTTTCAAAACTGACGATTTTACTTTATGGATCAGGTGATCTCTTTACGCTGAAATATAAAACTTCAGCCGGGAGATTGATTGTATCTTTAAAGCAAACTTTTTAATGAGACCAGAAAAAGGTTTTCTTCGAACTCTAAGAGTACTATCTACCAGCCACCGAAGAAAAAAATAAAGACATAAAAGATTTACCGACTTTTTTATCTAAACAGAATAATACATATTTTCAGGCTTTATTTAAACTAAAATAAATAAATAAATTAATAAATTTTTGAAAAAGTTGTTATAATTGATTGAAGCAGAGTAGTAGTATATGCAGTATGATTCTATTAAGAATTCCTATAGCCTATTTGAATGCATTGAGCTATCTGATACCATAAAATAATATTTATTTATTGGAACTCCTTTAGAAAATCGTAGAACTAGTAATTAATTTTACGTTTTTCCTTCAGGTTATATTAGTTAACGATAACTATTATATACAATACCTAGTAATATGAATTTCTTATCAAAGCGAAAAACTTCTATCTAAAGTTGACTTACTAAAATCATACAATATGCAGTTACGACTTTCCAATATACAGATGATATATTCCATTAAAAACAAATATACAAATTTTTGAAAACATCAGATTGCTCAGACTTTGCTTTCTTTTGTACCTTGAAGTTTTTAAATTTTATACACAAATAAAATAATAAATAAATAAATATACTATAATTTGAATATTTCATTAAAATATAAAACAAGTAAAAAAGCCAGAATTGGTCTAAGACCAATTCTTATGATACCCTAGATGAATGCCCGTATGTAATTTCGTGCAGTCACTCCACTCTGTGCAAGTATGATTTTTGAAGTGGTTTTGGCATACATTTCTAGAACGGTTTGTCAGACAGAAAAAATGATTATAAGAAATTTTATAGGATTTCATACTCTGAAGAAATTTTTAGTATAATAAAAATGTCCTGGATTGATCGTTTTCACAGCATACGTAAAAAACATTAATTTTTATAAGGCAACACCAAGAAGGAGTTGCCCGATTTAGTCCATTTTAAATTTTATTTGCTAGTATAAAGAGAGCACCACGCACCAAATTTCAGCTCACTACGTCGCCGCGTTCTCAGGCAGTGTCCAAATATATAGTGGAAAACGAGATTTTCGTATGGCAACCCCACGAAGGAGCTGTCCGATTTGTCTCATTTTCGAACTTAGTTTTACTTTTTTTTTAAAAGTCTGTGTGCACAATTTCAGCTCTCTAAGTATAAGCGTTCTCGATTTATCGTGCGCACAGTCGGACGGACGGACGGACATGCATAAATCAAAATAACTTTTAATAAAAAAATCACTTTCTATTTTTTAGAACAGCCTTTAGTAGAGTAAATTTCAAGGTTGGATATAAATTTGGAAATTTAGTGAAATTTGAATTATTAATAGAAAACCAATATTAATCTTATCCAAATCACTCTGTGATTAACGTCGCAATAATCATGGATAATTTTGTTGAAGTTTTGCAAATTTAGGACTACACAGCTTAGAAGGTTTAACTTACTGCACGAAAATCATGTGAGATTGGCATTCAATGATAAGTCGAGATGAAATTTAACATGTAGATATGTGAATTTTGATTCGGGCCTGCACTGCAAAGCAGCAACAACGCTAAGTGATTTATTAAAGTTTCCACTAAATATCTTTTCCCGAAAATTTAAGAAAATCAATCAGCACAATGATGCGACATAGCTCGAACTCGCTTTTTTAGAAAAAGTAAATTTAAGTTCGAAAATGGACTACATCGGGAAACCTCTTCTTGGTGTTGTTTTATAAAAATTTATGTTTTTATGTATAGTGTGAAAACTATCAGTCCAAGACGTTTTTATTGTATACTGAAAAGTTCGTCAGAAAATGAAGTCCTATGAAATTGCTCATAATAACTTTTACTTTCCGACGAAACGTTCTAGAAATATATGCGAAAAACCACTTCAACATTCAAACTTGGTGACCATACGAAATTACAAACGGGCATTCATCTAATAGGGTATCATAAGAATTGGTCTTAGACCAATTCGAGCTATTTAGCGTTCCGTACTCAAAGCATAACAGCGGGACCAAGGCTTCGCTTAATGGTCCCCACAGTCCATCTCTTAGCGAATTGTCTTCAGATGTTCAAGGTACCTACTCTATAATTACTTTTCTTACGTATTGATGTTAATTTGTTAATTTTCACAATAATTTTGTTACATAATCATATGTCATTTATTCTGACGATTGCAACGAAGATGAAGATGTTCAAGACGAAACTGATGAAAGCGTCGACATCGCAATCCGACGAAGAATGAAATTATATTTAATTAGTTTTATAATTGTATATCTGAATTTTAATAAAACGAAATAATGTTATTTTCGATATTCTTGTAGGACTAGCGATACATACCCATTTTTTGGTAGGACACTGCTTGATTTAGGCAAAGAATGCACTAAGTTAAGACGTATTATCTTTGTCCTACAGTTATTAAAGTGTTACCGTGGAATGGACAACTTTTAAGCGTAGTACTGGGAAAACGTACCACTTAATTTGTAGGACTATGTGGCCGTTTCATTGTACAAATATTTACTAAGCTGCATACAAAAAATCAGCTGGTTATTAATAATTTTTATGACGTCGTTATTTGGACATATTCGGAGTGGAGGACGCTTCAGTCAAACCATCCATTTTGTAGGGCAAATGTTTTTCCGAGTTTATTATCCAATTATCTCAATATTCAAATAAAAAGCTTACTGTTATTCAGACAATTTCGACACTCCACCGAATCGACATGTTTTATACCTGCGCACTACTCTCCAGAATTTTTACAGAGGAAAAACTTGGCGTCTCGTCGAACCGAACCTATTCACGAAGATTCAGCCTGTTATAACTCAGTAAAAAAAAACAGGCGGGGGCTGCTGGTCTAAAAGAAATTAACAATTGGGTGCAAGAGTAAAGCATCCTATGTTCTAGATGTTAATTTTAATCCTTCAGGAAGTTTGTTGGGCTATTGAAGGTCATGGGCTTAATTGCTTCAGATCAGAGGACAAACTAAGTAGCTAAACAGCGCTCTCTATCTGCCTGCTCTGAAGCAATATGTAATATTATCTATAATATACATAAGTAAGTTAATATATCTACTATCTTTAGTCATATTATATTAATTATGGTAATGAATTTAGTAGTATTAAGGTGATTAATTAGTTGTCTCATATCCAGAGTAACCCCATTAAAATTAATAATATGTTATCCAGTTATGTTGTGAGGAGGGTCATATACAATGGTCGCATCACAACATAGTAGTTGAGAGGCTCAAAAGAAGAGAGGTACAAGTACATTTTTCACACTTTTGAGATATACCACTTTAAAGTTGATTGGATATCCTAAATTCTGTGTAAAATCTTAATTATATGCAATTATACTAAAAATAAGCCGAATATCTTAAAAACTTTTTGATGTGGTTAAAATAATGCTCGATTGTTTTTGGTTTAATAAAAAGGTAATAATTTAATCCCATGAAAGCACTTATACCCCTTTTCCTGTAAAAGATGTACTTGTATCCCTATGCCTTTGCACGTTTTATTCAAATATAAAAGCGAATATTTAGTATTTTAACAAATGAGTTATTTAGAAAAGTACAAAAGGAAAAACAAAAATCCAAAGGAAAAACAAGAGTCCAAAGGAAAATGTAGTTCAAACTTTTAAGTTGTTTTTAAATTCAGAAAAAGAAAATAATTTCAATATTGGGTGTGTAAAATCTTTATGTTCCCGTTTTTACTATCATGCTAGTCAGATACTATCAGCTTCACTGATCGAGTGCACCTTCCATTTCTACTTCTGGTTCGTTACTATGTCCTGATGGGTTCCCTATTAGACCGCGCTATTTTCTCTTCTTACCGCCCAATTCGTGGGAAGACTTGAAGAATTGGGGTGAAGTGGAGATATAAATGGAAGGAAATCCATTTGATTATTGTACTTAGTTTATTTAATGTTTATAGCCCTTACAGTGGAGTCAGTTCAACATGGGCTGCTCTGCCAGGTGTTATTTTACTTGCAAAAATACGAAATCATACTACTCTAATACATTCAAGGAATTTGGTGTCACGGCCTGGAATAAAAAGACGGCAATGGCTGATGATATTGAATGTAGCTGCCTACATATTCGGACTCCGGCTGCACATACACATGTAATTATCACTCAGCTGAGAGTGAGTGAGCGTAAAGTCTGCGGTTACTTTGCAATCAAAACTATTTTATTATTTTGTTAAGTAAGGTATATATGTAGTAAGTGTAGCCTTTGGGAAGGTAAGAAACCAAGCTGTAAGTTAATAGAAGACTATTTCCCTTTATGGATAGTAGTTTAGGCTCTATAGCATATTTAAAGTCAATGTTTGGTACTTTTCCAGAAGTATCAATATAGCACATTTTATAGAACGGACTCCGAACTCACTCATATAGATTTCTGTTTCATAGCATAGGAAGTATTCTTAAGGGTTTGAGCCACTCACTTGTCGTATGCCTGATATGTTATCTTTCATATGCACTGTCAATGGTTGAATTGATTTAAAGTCCCCTTGCTTTAACCTAACTAACGTAAATTTCCTCCTGGATTTCGATTCAATGGTACACCATTCATCAGGAACAAAAACGCCTGAACCTTTCTTTTTTTCCTTTTCTATAACGGCAAAATTTTAGTCGCACTCCATGAAAAAGTGACCAGATACTAAAAATCTGTGATCAACGGATCTCATAGCGGTGTTTTTGACTACGTAACACCAGCCCTTAATGATATTTTTATTTTTGTTTTGTCCGCCAGCATTAACGCTAAAGGTATCAATGTGGGTAATTGTGGATGGAAGGTTGGTGATAAACAGCAGGAGACATGACGTAATTTCCTGAGAGCCTCTTGACGTTTAATTTTCCGGCCACATGAACATGATTCCTGATCCGAACACTAGGTTGTGAATTCTGAAATTATATGTCCACAATTGCCGCAAGTAATAGACTTTACCATAAGTTAAAAAAGTGGTTGGTAGGTTCCTTTAAAATTCAAAGCAAACTGCTATACGATCTGCTCCCTAGCTCTTTAGTGTTTTTCTTAGTTGCTCTTGCAGCATCAGTTTTCCTAAGGTGTACCTCCTTTAATGTAGCGGGATCTCTTTAAATAATTTCAGAAGTTGCATTTTTTTATTATATTACTAAGTTTGTCGTCGCAGCTGTATTAAGGATGGAGTGATCCACGGTAGACGGCCACTTCGAAATTTGATCCTATTACTTTTCGGCCATCGTAACTGTGTTTAAATTTTAAGGTGAACAGTAAAAGGGCACAACTCACTTGTACCTTTTGCTTCTAAACAAAAACGCCTGCTTGAACGTCGTTAAAATAACGGCTACTATAAAACAACACAGGATAGGAATTTAGTGATATACCTTCGTCAGAAACATGTTGGGTGTATCTAGTTTGCATTTATACACTTATCTCCATTTTAAACTCCCCCCTGATTTGGAGCCCCTCAGTTATTATTGCGAGCCTCAACAGTTAAGTTATTTTCCTAGGGCGTAGACCTAGCATTTGTTGTTCGAACACTTAATTAAATAGCTGATAGTCACACATATAAGTACATATTTATAATGAAGTACTCATGAATGTCCGTCCGTCCGTCTGTCCGTCTGTCCGTCTGTCCGGCCGTCCGTCCGTCTGTCCGTCTGTGCGCACGATAACTCGAGAACACGTAAACTTAGAGAGCTGAAATTTTGTACACGGACTTTAAAAAAAAAGTAAAATTAAGTTCGAAAATGAGACAAATCGGGCAACTCCTTCGTGGGGTTGCCATACAAAACTTTCATTTTCCACTATATATTTAGACACTGCCTGAGAATGCGTCAATATGGTGTTTTCATTGAGCTAGCAAATAAATTTTCAAAAATGGACTAAATCGGGGAACTCCTTCTTGGTGTTGCCATATAAAAATGTGGCCAGAAGGCAGCAGTTTCAAGTGAACAAAGTAAGTGTCTCTGATATCGCACCACTATGATTCTTATTTTATTTGATTTGTATGTATCCATGTTGGCTTCAGTTTTCCTGTTCCATTAAATATTTTTTCTCCTTATTTAAAATAACTTAATTTTTTTTTCATTTTTTTCCATTTGTGATCAATGTAAAAAAAAATTCACTGGGTAACTAATTATTTCCATATAGATTAATCTTCCATAGCTTCCTTTTTAAATTACGTCAAATATACATATTAGTAATTATGAGTATCCTGTCGATATAACAATTTCACTTCAAAAATCTGATGTTAATTTAAGACTAAGATAAGAGCGCGATTTTAAAAATTTCTGCCTTAAAGTGGAAAAAGATGAATATGCTAAAAAATTGTGTTCTCTTATAGTATAGAAAATACAAACACGACATCTTAATTTCCCTGTTTTTTTTTTCTTCTCATAAGTCTTGTGGGTCGCGTCGTTTGGATTATCGTATTTTCCTTCCTTCCTTTCTTCATACTCAGTCTGCACGCAAACACTAAATTTAAAATGCTTAGTTGTACAATACAAACAAAAAAGAAAACATTCAATTTATGTTTCCTGGAACCGAAAATAATTTGCATGCCTAAACCACGCTCATGCATACCTGTCATCTCCCCTACCTCACTGCAATATTGCTTTAGCATGTTTTTTTTGAGAATGTCTTCAAAACTTATGAAAAACATGAAAGTTAAATTAAAGACAACAAAATCGCGCCAAAAGTCATGTTTTCTAGTTTAGGTTCATGAGGATAGAGAGAAACGGTACATGTACACCCACGCATGTTTTCTTATATAATATAGGCATCGCATGACATGTGGTATGTGCTTAATTTTGGTAATACATGTTCAAACAACTGAAATCTATACATTTAGCTAATATCAATTTTTAAATATTTTTCTGAAGATTTGTGCTTGTATGTCATAGAAATAATATAATCCGGAGAGTGGAAGAAATTAGATTTTATCTGTCTAGTAGCCGTACTATCTTAATTGCAACGACGATAACTATGCATACTCGTATATTTGAGATATCGAATCTAAGTTTAGTTATTGTGCTCTGTATTTGAAAATGGAAAATATTGCGAAAAAATTCCATGACTTAAAACCTTGCAATCTTGCAATAATTTAAAATAGCCCCGTTAAATTTTTCGTAAAGAGGAAAGCACAGTCAATGCTGATATGGAATTTTATTAACTACCGGTTCACTTATCCAGTTACGTATTATGTAACACTTCGTATATACAAATTTATATACATATAGACCGAAGCAGCAGCCAACCAATCTAGCAGTTCATCATGAACAATACATCATCCATCCCATCCGTTATAGAATTTGCTCAAATTATTTCTCTAGCTATTTGTATAGGTTAAGTACATACATACATATTGTAGATATAGATTTTCTGAAAATCAGCATTCAATAATTCCCTTATCAGTTAGTTACGCTTGTAATCTTATAGCAGCCAGTAGTACCTAAATAGTTACGCTTGTAATCGGATAGGAATAAGTAGCAAATAGTAGAATCATTACGTTTGTAAAATCGAACAAATTCTTGGATACGCTTGTAACAGTTTCCTTCGGATTAAACTTAAATAAATTATATGAAAATCGCAATCTATCGTGTTTTCTTCTCACAATTAATTTTCCTAAACGAGAATTAACAAAACAGTTACGAAGTCGCTAAAAAGTATAAAAGAGAACGTTCATGCGGAAAACTTACCTTTGAGGGCTGTTAAGGTCCAGAGATTTCAAGATAGTAGGATTTATACACCATTAACATCGAAACATCAAGTTGGTTGGGAGCAATCCCGGCTATCATTAGCGTGACACCTCTATGTCTCCATATACCATAAAATGGTTAAAACCTTCTAAGTAGACAAAAAAGGAATTTTGTACAGGACAGACTACTATAACACAAAATCCCAAAGAAACCTCCACCGATTTAACGCACATACATAAAAGAATCCAGATGTGCGCGGCTGATCCACAACAGATGAATAGCGTAAAGGGCCTTCTTGGCTTCGCTATTAGCAACACTCTGAAATTTAAGAATAAGACAAATATAAATTAAGAATGAATTTTAATTTAAAATTGAAATCCTAATTATTGTAAAATTTTCTGATTTTCTAATTATTCTTGGATTTGTTATTTATTTATAATAAAAAATTTTGCTAAGTAAAAATAGAAATTGTAGGAACCAAACGCAAGTCTTGTAGAATAGGCAAAATTCGGAGTAAGTTAAATTGAGCCATATTAAAACTGTTGAAGAAAATGTGAATAAAACTTCTGACGAAATGTAAATGAATTTGTTTTATTGAACTCGCTTGAACTATGTAGTGAATCGCTTGAACTATTCCTATGCACATGTACTTTCTGGCTTGGTCAAAAATGAAGTGAACGATTCTAAATTCTGAAGTATGAACAGAACGCAAGATAGAGTGAGACAATAACATGATTGTGTGAGTTTTGACAATTATGAAATTCAAGGCTACCAAAGTTATGGAGTGAAATTACAATAGCAAGTAGGTACACTAGTGCGGAAAAATGTAGTACATTGAGTTATGAAAATTACTTGGAATATTTGAAATTGGTAAAGTAGAGCCAGATTAAAATGATGAATTTATATAATTCTAAACATACTCTCCCGGTTAAGAGGAATCCTAACGAATAGACTGGGAGCTTACATAATTTTGTAATCGGCCTTTTGACTTCTCCTTGCACAGTTCTCATGGTGGCAACCCGAACTAAACTGTCATCGCCAGGGTGTGTATTTGTGATTCGTCCAAGAACCCATTGTGATGGAGGTAAGTTGTTTTCCTTAATGAGGACTAAATCTCCAACTTGTAAGTTGCCTTCTACTTTCTGCCGTCTGGGTCGTTGTTGAAGTGTTGAAAGGTACTCAACATGCCAACGCTTCCGAAATTGTTGGTGAATTTGTTGTAACAGTCGCCAACGTCCTTCTAAGGATATTGATGATACATTTCCTAGAGGTTCCGGAAACGCCGTGAGAGGCTGGCCTATGAGAAAATGGGCTGGAGTCAAAGCGTCGAGCGATGAAATGTCGTCGTCCATTGGTGATAAAGGTCTGGAGTTAAGAAGGCCCTCTATCTGGATCAAAAGCGTGTTCATCTCCTCGTAAGTCAACTTTGTCTCCCCAATTGTTCTTCGTAGAATCTTCTTGACAGAGCAAACTCCAGCTTCCCAGATACCACCAAAGTGTGGAGCTGATGGGGGATTAAAGTGCCAAGAAATGCTGTTAGAAGACAGAAAGCTAGAAATTAATACATTTTCGTACAGCGTAGATATAAATTGTTGAATCTCTTTTAATTTGCGATTTGCTCCTACAAAATTTGTACCATTATCACTGTAGAGGTTAGATGGAATGTCCCGTCTTGATGCGAATCGCTTAAGACATCCGATGAAGGTCTCAGAAGGAAGGTCCCCTGACAGCTCCAGATGCAAAGCCCGCGTGCTGAAGCAGACGAATACTACGAGGTAACCTTTTGTTGTACGAGATCCTCTTCCTCGGCGTAGGAGCAGTGAAAATGGGCCAGCGTAATCAACACCGACGTTCTCAAAGGCTCTATATGCACCGACGCTCTTGCTTGGTAAGTTAGCCATCAGTTTTTGAGACCTTGCAGCTTGATGTCGTACATAACTTATGCATTGTTTGATGTATCATTTTATTACAGCTCTGCAAGACAGAATCCAGTACTTTTGACGAGTAATATTGAGTAACAGTGAAGTCCCAACATGAAGGTACTTCTCGTGCATGTAATCGATTAGATGCCGAACAAAGATGTGGTCCTTGGAAGGATTGCTGGATGTTTCGACTCATATGAACAAGCTGAGTTTTCAAGCCTTCCTCCTACACGAAGTATGTTTGATGAGTCCAGGAATGGAGTGAGGGTTAAAATACGACTTGACGACTGAATAAGTTTCCTTGCCCTTAAAAGATTAATTTCCTTACTGAATGCATCTGCTTGTACCCATAACAAGCAACTGCGAAAGGCCATCCTTAGGTCGTTAGAAGTAATCCACTTGGTTCTATTCTCATTAAATAATCTGCAGTTCCTCATGAATTGAAAGCATGTGGCTAACAGCCGTATAGTTTTGTTCAATGATGAATATGTTTGGAATAAGGTGGTCAACATCTCATTTGTTATCTCACAATGGAAGGTTTCCAACTAACGTTCCCTCTGCTCTTTCTTTACAACATCCAAGTCAGATGAGGGTGTAGCGGTCGTGCCGATCTTACTTTTCCAATTACGTTTAAGCCAGCATGGCCTTGCCACCAAAGCCTTGATTTCACTAAATCAGAGGAATATAATCCCCTTGAAGCTAGGTCAGCCGGATTTTCGGTTGATGCAATGTGATTCCAATGTTGCCTTGGAAGGATTGACAGGATTGTTGACGTTCGATTACCAATAAAGCTTTTCCATTTTCTAGGATGAGTAGACAGCCACGATGGTTCTACTGTTGAATCAGTCCACGCAAAGCATTGATGTTGTACATTTAGCGTGGATTTAACAAAAGTCATGAAGTTAGCTAAAAGTACAGCTGCACACAGCTCTAGTCTCGGGATTGATACTTGTTTGATAGGTGAAACTCTTGTTCTTGCCGCTATGATGTTGACTCTAACAATGCCTTCTGGATCTATGCTTCTCCAATAAATAATAGCGGCATATGCTGACTCAGACGCATCTGAGAAACCATGCAATTCCATATTGTTGCTGTCCCATATGTAACTGTGGTAATTTGCAAATGTTGGATTGGCTCGCTTGGATGATTTCGCCAAAGAATCCTCTGGTACCTTCTATCACGTCGATCTACCATTATCTGCCGATATATTTTCTCTATATCAGCAACAACAGCTACTTTGAAAGTTTTGAACGACAATAGGATCGGAAGCAAGTCTCTCTGTATTTTTGGACCAACTAGCAGCCTTTGATTAAGTGATATACCAGTGGATGTCGACGCTGATCCATTGAAGACAACTCTAACCTTGGTGGTTGTACTCGCCGGCTTAAGTACACCGTGGTGTGGAAGATAAGCGTGCTCGACTGGTGCTGTTATCATAGAGGTATAAATCTCTTCTAAATGTCCGAGTGTCTTGTATTCTGACATAAAATTTAAGTATTCGGCCTGTAGCTGCGGGTTGTGTTGAAACTTTCGTTCCATTGCTTTTAAGCAAGACGTTGCTACGTTGAGTGAGGATCCTAACAGGCGAGTAGGTTCCTTCAATGGCAGTCTGACTACGTACCGACTTGTAGTACGGTCTACATAGTGAGTAGAAGTGAAAATGATTCGCAACGCTCTTCTTTCTCTGTATAATTTTGAATTATTGAGGGTATTTCTTCAAGTTCCCAGAACTTGCGTAATGTTGAATCAATATCACACACATCTGAATGTAGGGATGTAGTAAGCTGTGAGTGCCTTTCATGGTCCGTTTCATATTGTACTGACCCTGATATAACATATCCAAATATTGTACTCTGTAGTATTGGGAGGTCAGGCGAAGTGTATTTGCGTCCATCTTGTAAAATGAGTGCAAAGTATTCAGCGCCCAGAATGAGATCAATTTTTCTTGATTGATTGAATTGCATATCTGCTAGAGTATGTTGTTTGATGAGATTCAAATGTTTCATACTAAACGTTCTCGAAGGTTGTGATGCAGTCAGTTTATATAAAATATACGCTTGCACTAACAACTGATTATGTGAGGGTAGTCTTGAAAATAGTGATACAACAAGTTTTCCTCTTGTTACTGATGTTCGCACTGAAGCCAACCCATGAACTGGGACTTTTGCCTTTTCCCTATGTAGGTTCAAACGTTTGACACATTCTTCTGAAATGAATGATGCCTGCGAGCCTGAATCCAACAGGACTCGACCTGGCTGTAATCTACCACCTGAGTCTAATATATCAACAACCGCTGTAGGAAGAATAATAACTTTGTTATGATTTGCCTTGAAAGTAGTGTACGAGTTTAACTGTGACATAGGGTGCTTGTTCCCTGGTAAGTTGAATTCTGCTGTTATGGGATTCAATTTGCTTACAGTGGATTGCGTATTGGATGCGGTTGATAGATTGAGACAGTGAGCCTTGGAATGTCCTGAAGATATGGGCTGAGTGTCCGCGCTATGCAAACTCAAGTGATGTGATTGTTTGCAGTAATGGATATGGGCTGAGTGTCCGCGTTATGCAAACTCAAGTGATGTGATTGTTTGCAGTAATGGCATCGAAACTTTGAATTACATTTGATTGCTGAATGGCCTTGAGCGAGGCAGTTGAAACACAAGGAATTTTTTCCGACAAAACAACGTCTTTCTGATACTTCCACTCCTTTATATTCAGGACATTTGAAAAGATGGTGACCTTGTGAACACTTTGTGCACCTGGTGGAGGTGTCTACATAATGGTTACGAACCAGCTGAGAGGGCGTGTTTCTCTTTACTATAGGATCGCAGGTTTCTAACGCAGCACATCGTTTATTTAGGAATTCGAGGAATGTATCAAATGAAGGAAAGTCCTTGTTAGTAGATTCCTCCGCCCAACCCTTGCGGGTGTCTGGATCAGTTTTGCTTAAGACGAGATAAATGAGCCAAGGATCGCGCTTAGCTGCATCTTCTCCTAATACTTTAATGCCACGAATCAACTCATCAGATGTGTCAGCCAAGCGTCGTAATGATGATGCTGAGGTTTGAGAACAAGTTGGCTGGGCTAGAAAGGCCTTTATATATGCTGCTAAAATTTGTTGCCTTTTATCGTATCTCTTTACGAGTTGTGACCAAGCTTCAGAATAATTTTGACCAGTCATTGATAAATGCTTGATAAGAGCAGCTGCTTCACCTTGAAGCAAGCTTTTGAGGTATTGCAGCTTATGGACTGCAGACAGGCCCTCATTACCATCGATGCTAGACTCGAATAAGTCTTTGAATGAAGGTCAATCCTTGTAATCCCCATTAAAGGGTGGAATGTTGACCTTAGGAAGCTTCACTTGACTAGGTTGTGAAGGTGAATGTAGAGAGAAACCTTCGAAAAATGATTTCTGCTGTTCAACAAGCGTGTTCATTGTTGAACTAAGATTATCCGATTGTGGCCTGGCAGTGGGATTATGGTTATCGATTGTCATACGCGCATTAAGGTGCTTTCGTAACATGGCCTTAGTGTCCATATACTTTTCTTCGAATGCTTCATATTCAGACTCCAAACCATTTATTACTAATTTGTCATCAACGAGTTTAGATTCCCTGTCAAGTTCCTCTAACTTCTCTAATCGGGCTTGAATATCCTCTGGGGATTTATCCTGGGGAATATTATCCGCGAATCCCTTCAGTTTGGTTAATGAGCCCTTAATTCGGCCTCTTTCTACCTTTAATAATGCAGGGTCAGTCATATTTCGTACAACTTAAAGTCCAATCAAATACACAAGATACTAAACTTTATTAATGCAATAGACGTAAAATGATAATGAAGCTAATTTGTTATGGTACACAGTGAATAATATTTTCAGTCAATTATATTTCAGATTATTTGGTTGTAAATCTATTTCGTTAAAATAAATTCCACAATTGTTAAATTAATGCCTAAATGTAATTGTTTGTCCTTCAGTGGTAACTAAATTTGAAATTCGCACAACATAACCACAATTCGATACCTTTGAAATGTCTACTTATGATATGTTACTAAATCCAGTTCAGATATTAATTTCTATGTCATTTTTTGACAAAATTTATAATTTTGTATTCACACTGTGAGATTACGAGGTCTAGTTCATTAATTAAATGCTGGAGCTATTTATCACACAATTGAGACTGCAATGAATATGCAATTCAAGTTACACGAACAAGGGCACTTCCATAATCGCCACAATGTATGTATATTGATAAAATAATTTATTGAAGAGCTTGATTTAATATATTTAAATTATACTATTTATGAAAGTACGTAGTTGATTGTTATTTATTCAATATAAATATGTAATACTTAGCTTATTTAATTATTTCAACAATTTAAACGCCTCATGAATAACTGCTCTTAGCTGGTTTATTGCATCAGAAAATATACGCCTCTTAAATCGCTATTGTCTTTGCATTTCCATGATGTACCGCAAATATTGCTCAATTGGTTTATTTAATTCCAGTTCCCGGGTTTCGGCACCAAAAAATGTTGAAGAAAATGTGAATAAAACTTCTGACGAAATGTAAATGAATTTTTTTTATTGAACTCGCTTGAACTATGTAGTGAATCGCTTGAACTATTCCTATGCACATGTACTTTCTGGCTTGGTCAAAAATGAAGTGAACGATTCTAAATTCTGAAGTATGAACAGAACGCAAAATAGAGTGAGACAATAACATGATTGTGTGAGTTTTGACAATTATTAAATTCAAGGCTACCAAAGTGATGGAGTGAAATTACAATAGCAAGTAGGTACACTAGTGAGCAAAAATGTAGTACATTGTGTTATGAAAAATACTTGGAATATTTGAAATTGGTAAAGTAGAGCCAGATTAAAATGATGAATTTATATAATTCTAAGCAAAAACAATAACGACCGAGCCCACTCGATAACCTGATTTCCGGCAACAACGATTGGACGGTCATACGCAAAGGGCCTGTTATAACCTGTGGCTTTCTCTTACAAAGTTGGACTGGCGAATAGAATAGACAAGAGTGTACAATAAAAGGAATCAATTACAGTGAATTATAAGTTTAAATTTTGTTTTATTGAAAAATAGAAACACAAGAAACAGTAAACAAGTAAAGGAAATATTTTTTTGACAGATATTGAAATTCTTTTATTATTTAATATTAAATAAATAAATAAATAAAAAAAGCACACCAACTGGGTGTCCGAAAGCTGTCGCGCACTCAAGCTTTGCCCATTCGAAGCTCGCACTAATTCCTGGAAAAATAGCAAAATTTTTCTACCCTTCACAACCGGCGGCAATTTTAAATCGGCGACGATAGTCCGCGAACTGAAAAATGAGCTATCAACGCAACGTAATGAAATTTTAATTTGGTGTTGCCACTTCACCAATTTAGCCTGGGGAAAATATTGTAATTTGTCTATTCCAATTAACTTATTTTATTGATTTTCTGCAACATCAGATAAATTTCATCCCCAAACATGCTCTACGTTGTGTTACTTAAGTTTGATAGTATATTTACAATTAAATTTCCTTATTCTAATCATTATATGCCGAAATTCTTACTGTACATCTGGAAATACGCTACAGATATTGCTTGGTTTGGTCTTTGAAATACAAAAAATCCTTGATTAAACTTTATCTTCTATTCTTTGTCAAAAGCTCTTGGGATTTTATTGATTCAAATTTGTTTTTGAGAAAATCGCAAAGATTTCCCCTTAAAGTATTTCCCTAGATATTTAAGAAACTCCACAATTAATATAAGTATTTAATAAATATAAATATATTTAAAAAATGTAATTTTTTAAATCGAAGCATTCCAATAAAGTGAAAGCGTTTATTTTAGACACAAGCCATTTAGGATATTTGAAATGTCATTCATTACGCATTTTTATTTAAGATACTGCCAAAAACCAGTTTGAAGTTCTTCATATTGCTGCATCAATGTAATTAAATTCACTCTGGTTGCAAATTAGAACTACAAATTACTTTTATAAGTTCTGCGGCAAAATTTATTTATAATAAATAATTTTTTTACAAGAATGAAAGGAAAGGAAATATTTTGACATCATACATATTTATTATAATGACAAGAAAATACAGTAGTAATTCAAGTAATATCGAAATTTTTATTTTTTTTTTTATGGCAATGCCCTTTGAAAGATCTTTTACCATTGGGAATATACACAATAGTACAAACGTATAGATTTCCCTCTGCTGACCTTGATAGCTCATTTTTCGTGACGCAGACTATACATTTAACATTTACTTGCAGCAATCCCAATAATTGCGGGGATTGCATAAGAAAATAACAAGTAAGGCTATCTAATTGAAATTTTTTTTTAGGCATAGGTGTCATCAGATTTTATTCCACGAATCTCAGGTATCCCTGGAAAACATAGCACTACACCAGCTATTCATTACACTTTCTCTGGACCTTCGCAAACCATATCACGAGCATTGGGTTATCCCGCAATATTATTTTATGCTACTGAGTGAACATAAACAATAAATAATAAACAAAAAGGAAAAAAAAACCAATCACAAAGTCCACTATTCTATTTGTGCCTAATACGGCTAATTTCGTAAAGTCAACTAAAATCACAATTACTACGCTCCGCACTGATGAAAACTGCAGGAAAATTTCTCTTTCTCAGGGAATTTTACTACTATTGACGAAAACAGGGAAACAATGCAATTATTCAGGGTATAAAACCAAGCCCAAGCAATTTCTCTGGTTCTTTATATATGAATTGCTGGCTGGTACTGCACAGTGAAGTATAGAAAAATGCGGTTTGCGGATTATTTCAAATTAACCGAAAGAGTCCCAAATTAAGTCGATTTCGTCATGTACTGCATGCTGCAGTGAAGTATAGAGGTACGCGGCTTGCCGCTCGCAACGCGTCTTGTAGAAAGCGCTATACAGATTAACAAAATATTTCCGTTTAAAGTAGTAAAACGTGTTAAAACTTTTGAAGGGCTGGGTCCGGAGAACTTCGATGAACGCCCCAGTATAACTCCATTCGTTTCAAATTTTCCTCAAATCATTTTATTTCACACTCTTTAAGGAACGAGAAAAAATATTGTGGCGAAATCTTGTCGATTTCCAAACGTGTTCCCCGCGATCAGGAAATAAAGGGCCAAGCTTTCTTTCATCAAGAAAGAAGATAATCATGGCTGCACGTCCGAGCGAGGAACACTTAGGCCCTTCTCTGATGGGTCGGTACGGTAGCGACATAGTATCGGTACGATATTTATCCCGTCGATGTTGTACCGCGTGTAGCTCCCTCATGGTCAGACATGCTATGGACTAAATCAGCATACACTTTGGTAATTTCACTCACTTCTCAACTCTGTAAATGCCACTTCTCTACTGATAAGGCATGTCACAAGGCTGCATACCGAAAACATGTTGCATCTCAACCGCGTAGTGCAGACCCGTGTGTGGGTACTGATTTAAATTGAGGGTGGCAACACTGTCTCAGAATGCTGCACGCTTACAAAGTCAATGACGTAAGAACCCGTCAGGGAGGGGTCTAAAATCCGCAAGAGAAGGCGATATGCTCCCTTTTCGGACTCGCGATCCATTCGACATGGCAGGCCAGTTTCCACAGCCCGAGAGTGACGGAAGACCGCGAAGTTTTGTCTGCACGGCTAGCGACGAGAGAGTTTTTTTTAGATGTCAGAGTGTCAAGACCGAGGAAGTTGATATCGCAATTGAAGTAAAAAAAAAGAAAAAGTTTTAAATTAAATTGGTTCCTGTTCGAATTAATAAAAGTGAATTACCCAAAAAGAGGAGTAATTATTTTACAAAAACCCTATCTCAGTAATTAAAGGAAAAAGTTCTGCCGAAAATAATCCGCTTTGGAAATCTATGTTGGCTGTACACGAAAAACGGGATCGATCATCGGGTCCCCACTGCATCCCGCTACGGTGACCATTAGTCTCCTACCGACTTATGAGAAGTTAAGTAAACTAAGGCATAAAGTTTTTATTTTATTTCATTATTTCACAGATTTTATATATTTTTACGAATCTATACATAATCAGAAAGATAATTGACCCTGACCAACACCTCGTCTATATTTGAACTTTCTTTCACATTAAAGTACTAATATGTGCGAGATACGATATAATTTGCTAATATTTTCCCGACTTTATGCACCAAGGAGTCAGTAATTCAACAATACGCCGCACTTTTCCCGATATTCTGAAGATTTTATGCGCTTACAGGTCAATAAGTAGAATATACAAGCATTCGTTTTTATTATTCTGCAATTTGTGTACGAAACAGAGTCATTATCTGGAAGATATTAGACCTGAGCTATACTTTTCAATATTTGAACTTTCTTTCGCACTCTAGATCTAATATCTGGGAGATTTTTTTACGATGTTTTGCACTAATGAGTCAATATCTGAAAGATAAACGAAAATTTTCCATAAAAATAAAGGCTTCATACAACCAAAAGTTTCTCCCTCTGTGACAAGTGACAACAATTCTTCATTTCCACTACTCTGTAGTTGTCTTGTACACTAAGAGAGTCCCAGTCTGAAAATAAACGAGTATAATATATCAATTTTGGGTATTTTGACGAAACATAACCACAGCTGCGTGCTGGGTTTTTTGAATTTCTCGTATTCGGAGTCATCTATGCTCCTAACCTTTCTAGGTAGAACCCTGCAGTAGAAGACAGGAAGAGTTCGTGGAAAACCCATACCGACAACCAGGGTGAAATATACAAGCTATCCAGAAAATGCGCCCGAGCCCAACTTCCTCGCAGGCTGACCAGCTGTGGGCCCGTAATCCTCAGAAGGCGCCCTGGCACCTGACCACCTGTTTTATTCGGTTGGCCTTCCTCTTTTTTCATCGTGTTAAAGCTGCGTATTGCACCGAACACTTCCAAGAAAAGCACGCTGGAGGTGCTCATCACACCAAATAATATTCGCCCTGCATTTCTGTCCACCCTTAGATACTTCACTTTGCGACATTCTGAAGATTTAACCTCTACCCACCCAGTGGGGTGGAGTAGGTGGAGAAGTCTTAACTCATTTTCCGGTAGAAAAGGCAAGTAAACTGCGAGTGTCTACGGTTGGCTATGTCTTGTATTCGGTGACAATCATCAGCTGACGCCAATCCTCAGCCGTCGACTGCACACTTTAGCGGGCGATAGGCACAATTTTCATCGTTAATTGAGCAACAGCCATCTTTGGCTTAGAAAAAGTTAACGACTAGCAAAGCTTCAATCGATTTTCGTGACGAACACGGAAGCGGACCCGCTACATTAGAGCGCTTTTGGTCGATTTTCGTGTCCTCTATCATAGTGATCTCTCAAACCTGTCCGACTTACTGAATTTACCTCCAGGAGTGGGAAAATCTATAGCAAATAAGATCTAAATGAGCAAAAATCCTTCGAGGCTAGTAATTGCCGACTGACTATTAGAATTAGATTAAGATTTCACGTTTTGAAATAGAACTGCTCCCGTCTGCCGCTCGGCCAGAGAAATTTTGTATTAAATCAGACAATTCTGTTACAATACTTTATATCGTAAATTTAAATAAAGCTAATATTAGACATTAAATGGATACATAAAGATTTAAAGACCTATTACACGCTAACCGCAATTTGAAAAAATATTATTATTAATATAAATATGAATTCACATTTGAAAAGATTTAATCAGAGTATGTGATTCAAGAAATGTTAAACAATAACTGACATTCAAAAGCGTTATTTCAAATTAGGAACAGTGCTATTCGAGAAAATTGTTGTTAGTTTTTCTTATATTAAACTAGTGTGTACATCTAAAAAAGATAAACGTTTTAGTTTTTGTATTTTGATCCAGATATATTTATAGATCTTTTTGAAAAAGCAATGTAATTGATTCAATATTTGAATGTTTTTCTGTTATATATTGTTTTCATAAAATAGAGACCTAAAATTGGTGGGGATAAGGAATTTTTCTACAAAGAGGCTCAAATCAGATAACATAACTTTCCACTCATCTCATCCATTGAAGAGGACAATTTCCTTCAGTACTTACCACAAGAACTGCACTCTTCGTTGGCTTACAGAAAGCTCAAAAACATTTGCCGTCCCACCACTATGCTCGGCTCGTGTGGAGCTCAGCTTTGGCCCACTGTTGCCAGCTGATCACCTTGAATCCAAATAGAGATCAAGTTCTACTTTGTTGCTGATCTATTTTCTGCTGTAGAACTGATCACCATTTTTGTCGGTACATTGCTCTGTTACAACTTTGCAATATTGTTGCCTACGAAGTCTCCCTCTCGGCATTAAAAGACAAGGCGAATATTGTAACTACAGTGGCGTGCAAAAGTTTCCGGCGAAATACATTATACATGCAATCTCCCACATATAATGATGAAACTTAATATCACTCCTACCGATAAAACCAGCAAATAAAATAGAGTTACTAATACACCTAAATCAGTATCATTATTTAATTATATTTAGCTATATATAAAATTTTGAAAATAACCGTGGGCAAAAGTTTCCGGTCATGCAATTTCTCAATGTTCTAGAAGATGTCAACGTTCACTTTTGCCAACGCTGTCAATTAATCGGTAAATTTAGTTGCATTGTACTCTCGCAAGTATAAAGATGGGTCGGAATATCTCAATTGATACGCACAAGTGCATAATAAAACTGTCACAGGAAGGAAACACATCAAGAGAAATTGCAGCTTATTGCTAAATATCGTACGGGATTTGGTGTAGAAGATAAAAAACGCTCAGGGAGACTGAGAAAAACTACAATCCGAGTGGACTGAATAATCAAAAGGAAGTCAACAGGTGATGTGAAGAAAACGGCAGCTGATATCGCTCGTGAGCTGAATGCTAAAAACGTCGCTGATATCAGTCGCAGTACTGTCACGAGACGACTGCATGATGTAGCGCTCGTTGGACGGATTGGAGCTAAAAACCCACTCATAAGCAAAAAAAATAAGAAGGCGCGCATAGAATTCGCTCACGAGCATCAGGCGTGGACCGTTGATGACTGGAAGAAGGTTGCTTTTTCGGATGAAAGCAAATTTAATTTGTTTGGAAGTGATGCTAGACGATACGTGCGACGTCCAGTTGGTAATAGAAATGATGCCAGATACCAAATACCAATAGTTAAACACGGCGGGGAATTGTGATCGTAATTAGTACAAATTAACGGTATTACGGATAGTCGTTTGTACAACAAAATTATTTACTGTCCTATGCCCAAGATAAATTTCCAGAAGATTGGACGTTCCAGCACGACAACGACCCCAAACACACCAAGTACTTATTTATACAAATGTTGTGGAAATAGTGCATTAGTACTTCTTTCCTTTAATCCTTTCTATTTTCTAGAATTATTACATTCTATTTGGTAAATTCAAATTTTGGCCGGAATGTTTTGAACAGTGCATTTTAAGTTTTTTACTCACCTAACATAATGGTTATTCATGGTCTTATTTTCGTTGTTATATAGCAAAAATTAACTTTGGCCAGAAACTCTTGCACGCCACTGATATACATAGGTCAAGATTTATATTCTTTTGACTACGCCGGAAATCCGATTTAATTTCGGTACCGTGACTACGATGTACTCGCTAATAATTTCCCAATAGTGATATTTGCACGGATGTAATAACGATCCCTAACTTTTTTGATTTGCTGGAGGGAGTTTAGCAATGGTATAAGGATATATATCCCCACTTTCGATTTAGAGAAGAATCTTTCTACTAAAAATTTACTCATGTGTTAGTAAAGCAGTTGAAAGAGAAAGTATAGTTACATAATAGAATCATCCTACTAATTTGACAGACCTGTTCTATTATATGAAGTTTACTGTTTTTTTTTCATAGGACGTCATTTATTTACATAATTGATAGTTTACATATAGTGTTTGTTTTGAAAACATTAGGAATTCATCATACTTACGCAGATGCACAGTCAAATGTTAATTTATTATTTTTTTCTCACGGACCTTTTTATAAACTTCGTAGAAATAAATATTGCATACTATTTTGAAAGTTCAATTTTGCAAATTTTAGCCATAGTCTTTTTCATGAATGTGAATTTTGTTTTATATTTTAATACCCCCACTAACATACTTATTTGTTAAAAGAATTTCGAAAGCCCAGAGTCTCCTCTTCAATTTTACCTATTACACTTATGTTCTATCTATGACAGTTAAGGAGTTACCAGCTTTTAACCTATTTGTAATATTTGCGCTTAATAACTGAAAAGACGTCATTTGAAAAAAATATCGTCTAATTTCGGTATGACCAGAATAGGTTAAAAGCTAATAATTCCTTAACCGTCATAGGTAGAACATAAGTGTAATTGGTTAAATTATAGATTAGGCTCTGGGTGCCGAAATTTTGTAACAGAAATGTGTGTTAGTAGGTGTACTTTAAAAAAAATTATGGAAAAAAATAAAATTTAAAAACCCGCAATGTTAATTTGAAGAGTCATAACGCTGGAGTGGGGAGGGGTGCGACGTTAGTTTAACATTCATGGGAAAAAGCTTAAGATTCTGCATATATACCGTCTTTAAATACTTTACTTTTCAAGATATAGGGTGTTTAATGAAAAAAGAACATATTTTACTAATCATCCTGTAGCTCGGTAGGGTGAGATTTGCAACTGCTGCCATACAACTTTTTACTTGTCTGAATGACAGGAATTATTTGGTAAAATTTGCTCAAATTAGTCTGGGTCACCCTGTAAATAGTTAATATTTTAATAGACTCTGAAGAATTTTTCTTTTAGTCCAGTTAGAATCATATTTTACTGTTGCTTGTCCACTTTCAGTTGCAAATATTTATTGATCTACGTAATTCTTTTCATTGCAATGTTTGCGGCGTTAGTAAAAGAATTCCATTCATTAAAGCTGTGTACCATAAGCTACCAATTTATAATCATTTGCCTTAACTACATCCTCTTGAGAATATTCAAAGTACTATTTCCGGTGCTCATCTTTGTTTTTTATCATCTCCCAATCTTACCTATGTCAGGTTTAAATAATCGTGCCTCAGACATCGCAGTAGAACTTCTGCCATATTTTCCTGAAAGCGTGTCTATCAGAACTTGCAAACTATAGCCTATTTTGCATCAAACACCTCTCGAAGTTTTATCATAGTTAACCACAGTTTGATGCGGTAGTAATTATGTTTCGGGATATGAAGTGGTGGGTATCTTCTCCTTTTATGCCCCTGTTGTGGGTATTCTTTCATAAAATTGCTGAAGGAACTCTTTCTTTAGTTCGGCATTTACACCAAACTATTTTTCTTGTTGTAAAACTCTCGCTGCAGATATGTTGTGGGATTCTACTACTCCGTTTACACCTTCCGTCAGTGGGAGATATGCATTGCAGAACCCATTACTGTCTGGCACATACGTGTTTTAGTCATAATATGTATTTGGTCATCTTCCGAGGTATGATTTTCGTAGCGATATCTTCCAATCTCCTGAACTTCTAACTAGTTTATTGTTAGTTGTTGATACCATTTTAGAAGATTTAGATATGCTTGCTCGAGCTTATAACAAACTTACTTGAGATCTAAAATTCATATTTTAGTACAATAGTTGCATTTACATAGAATTATGGGAACCAATTCAACCATCGAAGAGCGAGAAAACCAAAACCGAGAAAATTCAAAAATGGAATGACATTTTCATTACAGTGAAGTGATACACGAACCGCTCTTGTCAACTGAGGCCAACGTTTACGCTTACTTACTATTAAGCTGATTCGCTTAAGCTAGATTTACATTACAGTGATCTTCCGTTGAGTATCCATCTTTTAAATTAGCTGTACTTCAGCTGATATCTTAATGTCGTGCTAGATGTTTAAACTAACGGCATTTAGTCCTATCAAATATCGTTTGCAATAGGAACATCCTGTGCGGGTCGGAATCTACCATGGTTCAGGATGTGTGACCATAGATCCAACAAACTGCAGAGCGCTGTTGACTACAGCCATAGATGGCACAAGAACTAGATGTCGCATACAGTACCAAAAAAGTACACAAAATTTATATGGGTGGATGGTCCATTCCGGAATGGACCACAGCATTTAAAATGATGTATACGTTGAGTGATTCATATTTTTTCGTATCTGAAGTGTTGAGGAGGTCGACTAAACGAATACAAAACTGCTGTTAAAAAACATTTGTTTTCGGCATACTCTATACCGCGTTGTGGCCCCATTCCAGAATGCACTACCCATTTCACAATCTGTATCGTCTGTTCTAGTATGCCATGCGACATCTAGTTCTTGTCATCTATGCTACAGCATTACATTCGTCTCTGTGGCGATTTGAACACAGTTTATTTAATTTCATGTTTTTATTAATTGTATTGAACAAACAATTTTTGTAGTTATAAATCAAATGAGCGTCATTGCAGTTCTAATGAGTGCTACTTGATAAGATAGTGTAGTTCTGTGATTTGGAAAAATTTCAAGAGTAGTATCATTTGGTACCAAAACGGAGTACCTACTTTCTAAAAATCTGAGTACACGACTAACGAAATTACACCACATTTTATAATTTTTGTTAATGTAAATAATTGTTATTACAAGTTATATGTATGTATATTATGCTCAGTGGTGTAGTTTGCCCTCAGTGTGCCATAAATAGAAATTTCTTGGTTGCCTATTTTCGGAATATTAACAAAAACACTCCCACAAACAAAATATATTTAAAAATAACAAATGAACAATACATATGAAACAGCTTAGCTCTAAAAATGTTCTATGGTGAAGGAGCAAATAAAGTACTTTTCTTGCTGCTGAAATAAATTGGGCTAGGCACCCATGCATATTATTAAATTATTTTGATTTTTTCATTTCCAATTGCCAATCCGTCTGTCCTCTCGATAACTCGAGAATGCGTTTACAAAGAAGGCTGATATTTTGCACACTGACTTTTTTAAAAAAAAAATGTAGATTTAAATTCTTAAATGGGACAAACCGGGCAAGTTCTTCTTTCCTACAATATAAATATTTCGTTTTTCACTATATATTTGGGCACAATTTAGAAAATGGACTAAATACCACAAACCTCTTCTAACACCAACAGGCAAATATTTACGTATTCAGAATACATACAAAATCCTATGAAATTGGTTATAATCATTTTTCCTGTCAGACGAACCGTTCAGGAAATACACGCGAAAAACTAGGACTCATCTAGATTGAATTTTTTTTTTTAATTATTAAGAAATAATAATTCTAGTCGACGTAAAATGTAATAGAAATTAATTAGCACTGAATTTATAATTTTTCAATAGGAATCCATAAAAGGATATAAACGATATTTTAATTCTACAATTCTCAGCGTTTCAAAACGGATAGTTAATCCTTTCTATTTCGAGTTTCCTATTTTTCTATATTTCCGTATAGTAAATTAATGTTCGAATACCGATAACTTGTAATGAAAGTAATGAAGGCGTTCGAAATTTGATTTTGGTATTTGTCTCTTGGAAGTCTCAGTGATTTCCGCTTGTGATTATTTTTTTTTAAATGTGTGTATATAATAACAAAAATATTTATATGTATAAGCTACAAAAAAATTGTAAATTGTTTATAAAAGTATTATGTTTAAAATGTCAGTAGCGTACTGCAATTATTTTTGCTATTATACAAAGGGAACATAAACTTCATTATTTATCTTATTTGTTTAATTTTTATGACTATAATTTAAATATTTTAAAAAAAATATACTACTTCCGGCATCTATGATCAGTAGAAAAGCTATTTATTTACAGAAACCAATAACACGGTCAAAGCGGGAACGAAGAGGTAAAATTAGTTGTTCCTAGTCACGAACGTAGTCATTCGGTTAAGGTACTTTTTTTACAATCATTTTGTTAAGATATGTATAAAAGTTGATTATGGTTAGCAAGATAACAAGGCAGGCTTAAGATTATCACCAGACCATTTTTCTGTATACAAACATTCTGTATACAAACATTCTGTACATAAACACACTGAAAATATTTTAGAACGTTAGGACTAAGCTATGACAATCACGAATTAATGAGTCAGTCAGTTTCATGGCTTTGGATGATCGCCATCGGCCTTAGGAGAAAGATCGAACCATAACAAATATCGGTACATATATACCTTGGCTTGAGATCCCAATGTAAGTATACAAATCGCCATACCTCTACCTTGGTATTCCATTAAGTTTAAAGCCAGCTAACAAAAATCTTTAATTGAGTGTGTTTCCTAGAAATCACTGTGTTTTGATCTAAAAGTCCTGCACTCACATCACAAACAGTTTATTCCATACTCGCTCTATATTTCACTAAAAGACAAATCATTAGTTGGACAAAATGTGAAGTTCTGTATGTTTTCTTATAACCATTTAATTATGTATTTATTCATTACTTAATTTTGATATTAAGTCTTTTTATAAACGAATTAAGGAAATTATGTGTATAATACGTGAACACATAGTCTTTGAATATTTATTATTAGACACATGGATCGAAACGTCAGATAATTGAAATGAATACCGAATAACTAATGTCTTTAGTTTGGGTCGGCCAGGCCAGAATAGTCCATATTACCATACAGCAACCAACTGCTTAATTCATCCGAAATAGTTTATTACTAAAACCATGAGGCTATTTAACTATGTCTCCCAATGTTTTCAGTTGATATTATATTTCGACATGACTTAGGAGTTATCATGTTTCTATGTAACATGCCAGTAATGGAACAATTTATTTATCTCGTTAAAAAAGTTAATATAACTACGTGACACTTCATTACAAAAAGGAACATTAATTTTAAACCCAAAAGAAGGTCAAAAGCTAGAAATGAAAGTTGTTGTCAGTTATTGTATGAAACTGATAATAGTATAAACGAGTCTGACCAGCACCATACTACGGATAAACTACATAACAAAGGCATCTATGATACTGTTACTGCTGGGTGGCACGAGCACCCTGTCAAGGTTTAACTGAACGCTATATCAACAAAGTCCAAAGTCATACTCAGAATCTGATCTGACCCAGACCAAACAAAGCTATTACCGCCAGCTTGCCAATGGGCAATTTGATATTAAACCGCGACAAATTGAACACAAATTAATCTGAACAATGACCAGCGCTCCTACCAATATTGCCTCTGTAATCTACGGTAGACTTAAGATAAATGCCCAGGAATGACTTTCGGCTTTATAGTGAAAGCAAAGACTAAGCATTTTTGTAACAATGGTGTCTTTGAGAGGCCCATTGTTCTCATTTAATGTACTTTTTCTCGAAGACCTTAGATTCTATATATTTAAGATAATAGCCTAAGGGAACATTTTCTGCAAGTTCAGCTATTGAAATTGTTTGATTAAGGTAAATCTTCTTTTGTTTTTGTGTTTTCTGTATATCTTTTGCATTTAAGTCAATTTTTTTTTATCTCCGCAGAGAGATTCTATTCAAAATATCGTTAAAGCGATTATGTGCTTCGTATGACCCATGTCATTCAAGTTATTCTTTAATATTTCTTTTGTTGTCATTGTTTCAATATTATAAATGGCATGAAATCATTTGAGATTGATGAGCTTTTCCTACATAACTTTTACATAGTATCTCTACCTACAGATTATGTTTTTGAAATGTCAAAGCGCGACACATGCTTTTGTGTTTTGTCACCTAAAATTATTACAAATCCAGCGGCAGAGGTCAATCGAACGGTTACAATTTCCATTTCCATTTTTTGTAAAAAAATTACAGTTTCATCAAATATATCAGTAACGGTAAACAGTTTTAAGGAAAGGGTTACAGAGAACTGCGAAACGTCGGCAACGTCATTGCTTGTATTTGTTAACGAAATATCAGCCGCACTGTGCAAATGACAACACCGGTGGGATGACAGCAAAATATTTGCCCCATTTGCTATGCGGCGAGAGTGTGATACACTGTTGACTTTCTATACTAAAAAATCTTCAAAAATACATACATATGTCTTCATCTCATCTGGTTTTATAATGTAGTCTATGGCTAACCCTATTTTCTAGCAGTTTTATTATAATACTGAAGGTGTTTTTTGAAGATTTATATAAGTGCGAGGTCATTCGCATAGCCAATGCATGTAATATATGACAACAGCTGCAGAGGGGTGCAGGATCATTCAGGAACAAAGAACCCGGGGTTAATTATTGTGTTTCTATTTGAATACCTAATAATACTTAGAATAATTTTTATTTTTTGTTTTTATTTAATTTTATTTTTGTTCTTTAAATGGTACGTAATTGCAAAAAAATCACCCAATAAGGTAAAGAATCATAAACGTGAACCCTGCGCTTTTGTCTGTTAAATCTAAAGAAGTAAATATTATGAAGAAAAGCATCCGCATCGTTTGTAATTTCAAGAATGTATCTTCTGAGACAACTAAAAAACGATAGGATGAGTTCCTCGTAATTGCAATTCTCAACCAATATTGTTCCCCAGGGGATAAAAAAAACAAGAACAAAGTTATTAATTAATGTAAGACCAATAATATTTTACCCTAGATAAAAGTTAAAGATAAAGTGAGAATCCACAATTTCTTAAGGTAACCCCAAGAAGGGCTGCACAGTGATTTAATTGATTTTTATACCATAAGAATTCATAGGTTATACCTTTGTGTATAAAACTATTTAGTGATTGCGAAAATGCTTCCTTGTTATAATGTCAGATGGCTCCACTTGCACCATTTTTGTGGCTATTCAACACTAGTATAAAAAAAAACAAACAACGAGTATTTAAATAACACCACTATAAATACATATTTATTAATATTAATTTAACAAATAGGCTTTAAGAGCTACAATGTTTTTAGACGCTAATGTTCGGTCCAAGATGAATGAAGAAGTACGAACATCAGCTAAAACGACAAAGATGATTAATTCATGTTTCTACGACGGTGCTGCCACAAGTAGAATCATCGACAAATAACGATGCCGCCACATTTTGAATAGTTTTGCTCACGATAAGTTTTTAAAAGCTCTGCAACTGATGTAAGGATAAGGGGTTCAAACAATAAACCGTAAGAACATAGCCAAACTAATAAAGGTTACGGATTGCAACGAGACTGAGGTTTAGATACGAAAAATTATTATTTTTACCCTAAATAGATATAAAATTCCGTAAGGGTTATTATCTACACATTTAATGCTTACAATTTTTCGTAAGTAAACCTCAGTCTCGTTGCAATCCGTAACGTCTTTACGGATATTGTATTTGAGCCTTAACATACAAAAAGAAGTAACACTAATAAAGCCTCGATAGAATATAAAATCAATGATACCTCGACGGCTTGACGCCCTAACTTCTTCGCTCCATTATAAAATCAACAATGTCTCGACCTGATGCTGAGAAAGCAGCAATTTTTTTCCATTGAATTGTTATGCATTATTGGAGGCCGACAACGGGTGCTTGGGCCACTAACACTTTTAGTGACGTAAAGGCGTAGATGATCAATAAGCATTCATTTCTTCTTAGAAATTTACCTTATGCAGTCGGGCGGCCGAGTCGAGTTATTTTCAAATAAAATGTGTTCCGTTGTCGGCCTCCCCAAATGCAATCAATTGTAAGGAAAAAATTGCGGCCTTCCTTATATCAGGTTGAGGCATTGTTGATTTTATATTGAAGCTAAGCATTGATGACTTCAAGTTAAGGCCGTTGGTTTTATATTTTAGCTAGGCTGTTGCTGGCAGAAGTAGTGCCTCTACATACAACAAGTAACTAAGCCAAACGACGTTTCGCAATCACTATATAGTTCTGTACACAAGGGTTCTACTAAATTTGACACTGTGTTTGTAACGCGCAGAAAAAAAATGGGTTGGACACCCAAGCATAATATAAGATATTTTGATTTTTGCATGTCCGTCTGTCCGTTCCTCCGTTCGTCTGCCTGTCTATCTGTATATCTGTCAGTACGTCTGTCCATCCTCACGATACCTTGAGAACGCGTTCTGATAGAGTGATGGAATTTTGCACGCAGGTTTTTTTTTTAAAAAGTAAATTTAGTTCGAAAATCGAACAAATCGAGCAACTCCTTCGTGGGGTTGCAAAACAAAAATTTAGTTTTTCACTATATGTATATGGCAGACCTGCCTGCGAACACGTCTACGTATAGACCTAAGATTTGGTACGCCACGTTTTCATAAAAATATTAAATAAATAAAATTTCAAAAATGAATTAAATCGGGCAGCTCCCTCTTGCTGTTCCCATACAAAACTGGATTTTCACTTTATAGAAATTTTATTTTCATCTAGGGTATAATATTATCTGTCCTTGACCAATTAAAACTTTCTATCTTGTTGAAATTGTATTTAGATACTACTTTTATGAAAAAATTTACCTGCATAAGTCGACGGATCTCAAGCAGTGTCCAAATATACATATAGTGAAAAACAAAAGTTTCATGTAGTAACACCAAAAAACGGTTGCCTGAGTTAGACCATTGTTGAACTTGTATTTACAATTTTTATAAAATTGTATCTAATATATCTAGTCTCTACGTCAACGCGTCCTCATATTAATAGTTAAAAACTAAATCTTTGTATAGAAACTCTACGAGGGAGTTACCCACTTTGTATCACCGTTGTACTTAAGTCCACATTTTTGTAAAAAGCATTCTTGAGTTATCGTGCGGAAGACAGACAGACGGTTATACCAAAATCAAAATAGTTTTTAATATTTTGCGTGGGTGTCCAATCTAGTGTGCTCTACCATATTATTTTTATGCGTTACAAATGGAGGACCAGCTTTCTATTCTCTACGAAAACAACGTCTGCAGCCAGAAGTTCACATTTGCATTAAGATCAAATAATTTAACAATTACATTCAAGAAACCATTCAAAAAAATGATCAAAATGTGGAAGTACACTCAGAAAAAAGCATACGCAAAATTGTAAAAAAACAGGGTGTAAATTGCATAAGTGTTTCGGCATTATTCAGCCTACCAAGTTCTTTTGCATGGCAACTGAAAAAACTTCGGCGTTTAAATGAGCAAAATAACTTGGGCAACGTGCATATGTGGCTTTGTCACGTCTGACAAAATTTTTATCTACGTCATGTGTGATTTTACAAAACCTTTGGAAAATATGTACCTAAGCACCTCAGTAAATTGCCTTAGTTATCGGTAAAAGGATACTCCGATTTACCTAAGTTTGTTTTATGCGTTGCGCAACTTTTGGGGTGTTTAAAATGAAGCAGCTTTGTTGCGGTGGTCAAAATATTGAGTAGTTTATACTAAAATAGCTTGGGCAATTTACATAAGTGGCTTTGTCACGTCTAACAAAATTTTTATCCACGCCATGTGTGATTTTACAAAAACTTTGGAAAATATGTACCTAAGCACTTCGGTAAATTATCTTAGTTATCGGTAAAAGAATAGTCTGATTTACCTAAGTTTGTTTTGTGCGTTGCGCAACTTTTAAGGTGTTTAAATGCATAACGCATCTTTGCTACGGTGTCAAAATCTTCAGTAGTTTATACTAAAATAACTTAGGCAATTTCCAAAAGAAGTTTTTGCACTTCTTACAAATTTTTGCTAAAAGCTTTCATAATTTTACATTTAGCAATGTGGTAACCCATCTGATTTATTAGGGTTTGTTTTAACAGATAATTTTCATGGTTAGCCAAGTGCTTAGGTGTATAGTTTAATAAGTTTGTGTTGCACACTTTTTAGTGCAATGATTGAGAATTTCGTCGAAATCACTAATGGCAACATATCTAGAACAATATTTACTAAGTTCTCTGACACACGATGATACACACTTGAGACTATACACAGCCAAAAACCTGCTTTGTGTATACAGTTTGTCTCACGCTCTTGAGACACAAAATTCATTGCCTATATAATATTTCCGAGAGTTGAACTCTGATTAGATGCATGGGTACATGCAAGTCTCAACATCAACTCTATATTGGGCTATACGCAATTTCCCCTACCGTCTTTTACCTTTACCCACATATGCGTTCTAAATGGGTGATAAGAAACCTGTCTTTAGTACGATGTATCTGTCTAGTCTCAAGTATGTAAGTATCATCATGTATCAGGGAACTGGATCTGGAAAAGGCAAACGGAAAATGTTGAATAAACTATTTACCTAACAAGGAGAAAAGCATTAATTGTTCTCAGACCAATACATACCACACCCCAGGTGAATTCCAGTAGTCATTATTTTATACGCTCCACAAATTTTGTGAAAAAATAAATTTTTGTATGGCAACACTACGAAGGACTGCCCCGATTTTCTTCATTTTCTTCATTTCTTCTTCATTTACTATTAATATAGAAACACCCTGTACAAAATTTCAGCTGTCTAGGTAAACTCGTTCTCCAAATATATAGTTCAAATGAAAACTTTTATATGGCATTACTACGAAGTAATTGCCTGATTTCACCCATTTACGAACTTATCCAATTTTTTTTTTTAAAGGTTGTACAAAATTTCAACTCTCTAAGTCAACGCGTTCTCGAGTTATCGTGCGGACGGACGGACATACAAAAATCAAAATATCTCTTAATTTTATAATTAAATATGTGTCCAATCCATTTTGCTCTATCATTATTATTTCTGGGTGTTACAAACAGAATGATAAATTTAGTATAACTAGGGTATAAAAAATGGCCCTAAGATTAATTAGAAATTCGTTTTTGTATTTTAAAATATATACATTTCAAAAATGTGAATCTTTACATTGGGTTTTTATTTAAATATTACTTATAAAATTTACAAAGAAACTGATGGTTAAATTTATATTAAAATATTTATAAATGCCATCTAAAATTAAATGAAAATTTTCCAAAATTATTTGTATTTTAAAAGTATTAGTTAGAAAATCTATGCTCATATCTCCTATCAAAGTATCGACATTGGGAAATTCCCCGTCAGTTTCTTCTATAGCAAATAAAAATTTTTGAATGAAAATCCAAACCGATAAACACTCATTTGGGTAATGTAGATTGAAAACAAAGAATGCTTTAAAGCAATATTCCAGTGCTTCTAGATACGTGTTAAATTTAAACATGACATCATCTATAGATACGTAAAAGTCCTTGTAACTATGGTTAGCTCCTGTTACAATAATTCGCGGTTGCAAGGTAGTTTTTAATTGCATACACTGCTTCCGTTTTTCCTCCAAGATGCCGTCAATTTCATTTGTTTGTGACAGAGGTAAAGTAAACGCCATTTGTGAGTCGTCGATAGTATATTTAATTCTTTTTCCGTTTATAACCTTGGACGATGGAACGAGTACGGCATGTAAAAGCTGTACATATAAAATATTTACATTATCTAAAAATACAAAATGAATATTATATGGCTGACATAATATCTATATGTACATGTGTACAGTTTACCTGTATTAAGGCTGTCCTTCTTCATTTTCAATTGTTTCAATGTACTTTTCGCTACTGAGTCCTTGATTCTCTCCTCGAAAACGTTCATAGCTATTTTGCAAAACTTCTCCCACTGATGGTACGAAAAACCTTTTTCCGGATACATATATTTGTAATCAATATCAATCTAAAATCGGGAAAACTTATTTATTGTCTTTAATCAAATTAACAAGAATACCAATTCTGGTGCTTGAGCGTATTTATATAATGGCCAGTCTACTAGAATTTGTTGTAGAGTTTTTCCTTTGTCAGCATCAATAATATCCCTTCTATATTTCATTGTTTGCTTCCACTTTAGAATTACTTCATCCCATTTGCGATTGTGTTTAAGTGTACCAGAAATTTCTTTGAGCTCATCAGAAGACAGATCTACAAGTATAGATAAATAATCTATGGTAATTTGCAATTTCCACATAAGTAGGTATACATGTGGCCGATTCTTCTTCCACGTATGCTCTGATTTTATTTTCCAATGAAGTGGGCTTTAGAATTTTAGTAAAGGAAGTCAATTTTTTTAGTGAACGTTTTCTTCCTTGATAACGGTCCCAAAGTTTCCCTTTTGGCGGATTGCTACCCCTTCCAATAAAATATGTGTTCTGAAAGCGACGAAAAAAAAAATAAAGTAGACATAAGTCTACGAATATTCATTCATATGTAGAATTATTAATTATTATTATTAATTATTGTATAGAACAATACATTGATGATGATTTCTCATCGAGCTATCGCTCAATAGAACCGAATTTTAATTTGATGTTATTTATCTAAGCATCTAAGATGCCATATATTTTAGTTTTAATTATTAAAATGAGGATTTTGATTGCAAGCCAAAAAAATTTACATTTTGTTGGAAAACATTGAGGACAACAATATTTTAACTTCCGGTTGCAATGTTTTTTTGAAGTTCCCATATTGATAGATCTAGGGGAACCAGATCGCTCTTTTTTAAAGTTGAGCTGAATCAGTTCAGGTCAGTGAATAAATAATATATATAAGATATTTGAAATATTTACCTGATTTTCAGTGGGAAATATTCGTATTATTTGTTCTGATAAATTTTTTACTTTTGATACTGATAAAAATATATTATATTCAATATAATGTTGGATTACTTTATGGACGAGGTTAGTACGATCTGTAGGCGTAAGTACATTATTATCATTATACGACTTTAGTATTGCTCTTCCCTGCTCGGTTTTTTTTAAAATGTCCATGACAGAAACCTGAAGAAATCTTTACTAGTAAATACATTTAACCTAAATTTATTGGTGAGAATTTATACAATACATACATCTTCGGAAGTGTTGGTACTAGTAGATGGGGAGCTAATATTGTTAATCCATGTTTCAACTGAGGATGACATTGTTTCAACTTCTGCTTCGAGCCGAGGACGCAAATTATATATACCCTATAAAAGTTGTATAAATAAACATATTTATTTATGAGTTTGGTTATAAAAATAAAGAAATTAATCACTTACACATTCATTTTGCCAAGTTCCAAGTTTTTGCTCCAAAATAATTTTTGTGTTAAGGCATCTACCAAGAAAAAGTTCATCTAAGTGTCTTTCCTTCATATATAATAAACCCTCGACCGTTATTCGTTTTGCTGCATATTTAAATAATCATCTGAATGCTTTATCTGAATTCTTTATATAAATTTTATTGCTACTTACATCTGAAAAATGAAAATAGGTCGTCGTACAGATTCCACTTTCGTAAAAGAGATTCTAAATTAATATTGCTGTCGTTGTCATCTCCTTGACTTGGTAATACAATAATTGATGATATCTCAGGCATAGAAATATTTGGTTGTTTTGATATGGTTGATAAATTTCTCAATAATTTTCCGTCTTTCGTTATAATTATTTCATTCGCTGGTGCAGTTAATGTTTCATTTTGTTGCGAAGTCTCCCCTTGGTCATTCAAATCACTTCCTACAGTGGTGTCAAATTCGCTATCTTCCATATTTTAATGTTTCCGGTGTTCTTGGAAATGTTTAGTCGCTGTAGTATAAACTTTTATAGAAGTTTATTAATCGCATAAACAAAACTATGTTATGTTTGCGCAAAAATTAAAGATTTTAGAATTTATTCAGCATCGTTACTGAAATAGACTTTTGGCCTGATCATAGTTTTTCCATTTGACAGTTTTTGTGAGTTCACTGGCGGTCCGTCAAAACATGTGATTGGCAATATTACTAAACAGTCATCAACGTGTGAAAGGATTTCATATGATAAGTAGTGATCGTTATAAATGGTTGGTATTTTATGACAAAGGATAAATACATTAATTTTAAATACAATTACCACTTCGATAATGTAATATAATTCTGTGGGCTTTCCTGCAGTTGATTTTGTAATATAATGTCCATTTTTATAACATAAATTATTTAATAAGAAATGTGTGGAACATTCGAAGTCACATTCAGAAATTTCTAATGTATCTGCAATGAAGCGTTTATTAGCACTGTCCAATTTATGCCCTAGTTCATAATTTATCGAATTCTCAGTACTTTGTTGCAAGTAATACGCAAATTTCAATTGATATTTTGTCGCTAAAGTCAACAAAATATTCTTCCTGCTGTTTGTAACCTTAGAGTAAGTTTTGAATTCACGATGCTTAGCCTCGAATCGAAAACACCAATAGAACTTTGGGGGTCCCGAATAATTTATGATTCGAGGATAATGTAATAAGAAATGGTGTTTAGGTTTCAATGTGTCATTAAAGAGTTTAACATATAATACATTATGTTGTTCAATTAGATAGCTGAGTTCTTTAATTATTTCTGCGTTAAATTTAGGTAATAAAAGGAGATCTATCAATTTAATAAAAATGCAGACAAACATCCATACTTCATCGTTCGCTGGTAACAAATGACCTACCATAAGTGGAAAATAATGAATCAATGTCCACATTTCTCTCGCAGATGTATTCAATCTTTTTCTTTTCAAATGCGCATGTGAAATTTCTTTACAAATATTTCCTATTTCTGTATCACCATACGAAAAATTTTGTTTGATTTTATTGAATTCTTCAAGTGAGAAAATGCCTTTTTTAATGCAATAAGTTAAAATATGTGCTAAATTATAATGAGCAATCCCTTCGAAAATATCGTGCATTATATCGACCGCAAAATTCCTGGTCACATGAAAAGACGGGATATTATTCAATAAGGAATTTTTGTTCACGCCTGTTAATGAAACATTTTCAGTCGCTAAATGTTCATTATAATTGTCCTCATTTCTTAAAGACAATAAATTTTCAGTAGATAAAGTAACAGTGGCGGCCTTATTCTCAGTACAAAATCTGCAAAAGTAATTTGCGGAGAATGATTTACTAAAATCCAGAATGCAATTAAGCCCCAAATTATCTCCAAGGACGAGGCCTAAAATAAAATGTACATCTATAGAGTGCCCATTTAATTTTAAACTAAGTCCGTTCACTTCTAATGAAATAATAGTCTGTATCAAGGCATGCATTGTCAAATCATTGCCGTAATGCTTTACGTCTTCCGCTCTTAAAAGCGCTGCTAAAAAAATCTGGTTCACTTTCGATAAATTATGTAGCGTAGGAAAAATATAGCAAATACCCACTACCGATTGAGTTCCTGTATGTTATCCCAAAGGATTATTGATTTCAAACTCATCCATATAAAGAAAATAAGGAATGAGGTTTTTGTCTGGATATAAATTATTCTTTTCCTTCCACAAATCTCCTTGCACGAAATTTTCTAATTCGCTTTTATTTGAGCAAAGTTTTTTTATTTGATTTAGACAGTTTTTTAAAGTTACTTCATTTTCAAATATTTTTCTGAATTGAAACTTCAAGGGCATTATTATACCTTTATTAACTTTTTCGCTAATAGTAGATACACCATCTCTGTGCGTATTTGTAATTTTTTTGTTAATATAAAATTCGGCAGGCTTTTCATACATATCCCGTTTCTCCAGAACACTTAGCAGCTTGTGCTCTGAATTTAATTGCTGATAAGGCTCTTTACAAACTAGCAGCAGATTTTCAAACGTAGAGTTATCATCCTTGCAAAATTGCGATGCGCTAGATTTAAAATGTTGTAAAAGTGGAAAAATCAAAAGCTCATTTATATTCGTTTGAAGCATTGTGACATCTTTTCTCGTAAAATTACTATTATTATGAAGAAGTAACACAAACTCAACTACGTTCTCAAATAGATCTTTCTGAATCACTTTTACGTCAAAAATATGAATATCGTTTTTGTCGCATGTATTGCTGATTGGTCGGTTAATTGTACAACGGCTTAGCGGTAATATGTTATGATTTTGACAAATATTTTTTTCTTCCTCATTTTTCTGTATATTTTTCTCCTTTTGTGGATTTTTAGTATCCTTCACAAAGATTTTTTCCGAAATATGACCCCTTTTTAAATGTTTTTTAAATGCTGAAGGATTTTGGAAAGACTGTCGACAGGAGCTCTCACAGCATATATAAGAGCTATTTCTCCCATAACCATGGAGAATTTTCAAATGTCCAATTAAAATATCCCCGTTTGCAAAGTTACGTTTGCAAATAAAACAAATTACCATAGCAGCTATTCAAAGAAATATACATAGAACTGAAACAAACACAACTAAAATATTGTTTTTTACTCTTATTCTAAAGGATATACCTTTCATCATGTAGAAAAAAGATAATTGGATATATTTCCAGCAAAACACTAAAATCACTGGCATCAGTTAACCGAGACTGCCCACTAATAATTAAGGTATCAGAAGCCTTAATATGTATTTCAAATTGTTTTTTATTTCAGCACTGCATATACGTAACAAACTAGATAAGCAATGGAGTCGAAAGTATTTTAGAAAATATTACCTCGCGTTGCACAATTGTACATATACATAGATATATCCATTTATATCTCACTAGTTTTTAAAAATTTTAGGCAAAACTCACTTCGCGAAGATCTGATGATGAGAATAAACTATTAATCACAAATATTGAAACTATGCAGAGATACTAATTAGATTTAATCAAACGAAAGTTTTACACGATCCTTAGAACATCTTCACACCAGAAGCGATACTTAACAAATCAATTTCTAACGGATATTGTAGAGACACAGACAATCAGAACTAAAAAACAGCACTCCACATATTAACAATCAACCGCAATAATGCATTAGCTGGATAAACACAAGTATAAAATTTATATAAGTAAAAAGAATTCTTTTGTAAACTACACAAGTATTCGATCATTTCTTTCCATGTGTACATTTGAACTTTCATGTGTACGTTTAACTAATAGCTAAGGTTTGGAAAATTCATCTAAAATTTGGGTAAAATCATCTAAGCTTTGCTAATTTTGCTTAAACAAATAGTTGATACGATGCAAGTATGCATAGAACTGAAAGAAACACAACTAAAATATTGTTGTTTCCTATTCTAAAGTGTATACCTTTACACAATGTAGAAAAAAGATAATTGAATTATATTAGCAACAAAACAGTAAAATCACTGGCATTAAGAAATCAGAAGTATCAAAAACCTTAATATGTATTTCAAATTGGTTTTTATTTCAGCATTGCATAAATACGTAACAAGCTAGATAAGCAATGGAGTCGAAAATATTTTAGAAGCAAATATTACCTCGCGTTGCACAATTGTACATATACATAGATATATCCATTTATATCTCACTAGTTTTTAAAAATTTTAGGCAAAACTCACTTCGCGAAGATCTGATGATGAGAATAAACTATTAATCACAAATATTGAAACTATGCAGAGATACTAATTAGATTTAATCAAACGAAAGTTTTACACGATCCTTAGAACATCTTCACACCAGAAGCGATACTTAACAAATCAATTTCTAACGGATATTGTAGAGACACAGACAATCAGAACTAAAAAACAGCACTCCACATATTAACAATCAACCGCAATAATGCATTAGCTGGATAAACACAAGTATAAAATTTATATAAGTAAAAAGAGTTCTTTTGTAAACTACACAAGTATTCGATCATTTCTTTCCATGTGTACATTTGAACTTTCATGTGTACGTTTAACTAATAGCTAAGGTTTGGAAAATTCATCTAAAATTTGGGTAAAATCATCTAAGCTTTGCTAATTTTGCTTAAACAAATAGTTGATACGATGCAAGTATGCATAGAACTGAAAGAAACACAACTAAAATATTGTTGTTTCCTATTCTAAAGTGTATACCTTTACACAAAGTAGAAAAAAGATAATTGAATTATATTAGCAACAAAACAGTAAAATCACTGGCATTAAGAAATCAGAAGTATCAAAAACCTTAATATGTATTTCAAATTGGTTTTTATTTCAGCATTGCATAAATACGTAACAAGCTAGATAAGCAATGGAGTCGAAAATATTTTAGAAGCAAATATTACCTTGCGTTGCACAATTGTACATATAGATATATCCATTTATATCTCACTAGTTTTTAAAAATTTTAGGCAAAACTCACTTCGCGAAGATCTGATGATGAGAATAAACTATTAATCACAAATATTGAAACTATGCAGAGATACTAATTAGATTTAATCAAACGAAAGTTTTACACGATCCTTAGAACATCTTCACACCAGAAGCGATACTTAACAAATCAATTTCTAACGGATATTGTAGAGACACAGACAATCAGAACTAAAAAACAGCACTCCACATATTAACAATCAACCGCAATAATGCATTAGCTGGATAAACACAAGTATAAAATTTATATAAGTAAAAAGAATTCTTTTGTAAACTACACAAGTATTCGATCATTTCTTTCCATGTGTACATTTGAACTTTCATGTGTACGTTTAACTAATAGCTAAGGTTTGGAAAATTCATCTAAAATTTGGGTAAAATCATCTAAGCTTTGCTAATTTTGCTTAAACAAATAGTTGATACGATCCAATAGGATTGCCAAATGGAATGTATTGCGTATGATTTTGATGTTAGAAAAAGGGGTTACCAAGTTTAATTTTAAGCGTAGTTTATTAAATCAAATTAATATTTGCGCTACGGTAGTATTTTATACGTGGATATTATTGAAGTTATAAGATTAAAAATTTACGCACTTATCTTTAATTCCCTTTCGACATATTAGAACTTATCCGATATTTTACGAATTCTTACATTTGTTTGGATATACATACTAGAAAATTGGGAGTCAATCGATATAAAGACCTTTATTGAAAGTCCCTTCAAGATATAAATAGATTATTCCAATCTCTTATATTTATTACTTTTATTATATTTCACTTGTCTGTTAACAAAGTTATTTAAAATAGTAATTTCTGAACAAACGGAAAACCATAAAAAATTAAATCTGTAAACTTACGTTACTGCAAACAAATTAACCGAGCTCACTGAAAATATAATATTTATACATCCCCGTTGGTATAAATATTTACACTATGGTGAGCTAAATATTTGTGAAACAAAACAGCCCCAGACTTAGTTATATATTGCTTTTTTAAACTACCGCAACTATCAAAGACACACTTGCTAAACTAAAATTCTGCAAACATTTATTTAATTTTTTTGGCAATTTTTTGCATTAAGAATAACGGTAAAACTGCCCAAGAACTTTGTAATAATTAGCAAAACTGCTTATCTAAATTTTTACAAAAAAAAAGAAAAGAAAAAAGAAACAGAATATTTATGCTAGACGTCCTAAGTTAAGGACAACTGCATAAAATTTTGGTAAACTTTTGCCCAAACATTTTTACTAATTACCAACATTTTTTTTGGTAACTTGATGGAGTTTTGTAATACATAGCCCAGTAAAAAACGGACAATTACTAATGTGATTTTGCACTAGTTTTAAATTCTCATATAAAATAATTTGCACAAGTGGGTTTAAGTAATTTTACTATTGCCTTTTCTCTGAGTGTAGGTACATAAGAGAACTGGGTAGACGAAACTCGGAGACGTCTAAGATTATGTGTCTCTTCCACAGAATGCGTAACTATTTTCAGGATTTAAAAGAATTTTTGGTATATACGCAATTCTATTTTTCTTCTCGATCTCGGAGCTTTTCTACTTTTATCCGTAATAGCATTAATTTTTCTTTCTAGTACAACCTAATACTCCTTTTCTATTTCATTTTATTCTTGTAGAACCGCAAGAACTTTTCTATGGCAACAATTTTGTTGTTGGAGCTCTTCCGGAATAAGCTTTTCACTTGCTGGAGCACTTGTTTCTTGCTGGCTTTTCCAATTGAGTTGAATACTCAAGCAACTGATTAAGCTTGCATATGTTCCGGTGTTTCTAATGGTGTACTACACATGCAAGAACATTTCCTACTATTGTTGCTTCTAGCTTCATATGCTTTAAAAATTAGAAGCCATGAAACAGATGCTGCTAGTCTAAATAGTTGGACTCCAAGCAATAAATTGTTTTTAAAATTAATTTTGCAAAACGGTTAGAAAATACAATTATACGGAATCAGTCCATGTTTTCAATCTCTTTTAGATATAACTTTTATGTGTAGGAGAAATCTGTGACGTTGTCGAGTGCGTATCCAGCTAGGAATAGGGAGTAGAGAGCTTTTCCCTGCATTCAATAGAAAAATAACAAAGCATTCAAGCTGGGTTCCTATTAGCAAAAAGTTATAGTTTCTTTAAGACCAATTTTAAGGAGATTCTAAATGCTTTGCATATCCTTATAGCCCAGTTCGGAAACTACAATAGAAAAATATTCACTATTCAGCAGTATTGGAACAACTGTCAACTTTTGTCAAGGTGGGAGAGCACATTGACGTTATTATTGATGTATTTAAAAATATATACAAGCAATTGTAATTACAATTTCCACGGCTACTCACAAGTTTTCAGCTAATACCATTCTTAAACCATGTTGCGTCCCTTCCTCATCACAAGAATTCTTTATCCGCGTCTGACTTACTTCACATTGGCTAATGACGATTAAAATTAAAGGATCTGCTTGAATCGAAAATGAGATTTTCCAAATCAGCTTTCAAACTCAATAGAATAGAATTACAAATTTTATCTTCTTTTGAAGTGGTGTAAGTCCGTATTATCGCTTACGACTCCTTCTCTTAGGCTCATTTAACTTTCAATTAGACTCACAAGATGTACCTGCTAATCCATGGCATCTTAAACTCAAAGTTTTCTCTATTAATTTAGGAAAATGAGAATTCATCGCAATGAAAAATTACGAGAAACTTGTTTGGGATCATGAATATTATTGCATGGAGGAAATTTAGTAATGGTTTTGCAGGTTAAGTATAAGGGGTTGTCTTATGAGCTTGAAAATTATGCACAAGTTAGATTTTTTTGTGAGGCTAAATGCATTGAAGATTTTTTAAGGCGTTGTTCCTAAAAACAGGAAAAAATAACACGAATATTACCGCTGATGACGCTATATCAGATATTAGGAGAATACCAGCAATAGCGTAGAAAACTTTGAATCACATACATTCCATCGTTAATGCATTCTTACTTCGATGCTTCAAACACTTTAAAGCATTCATACAATGTGGATGATTCTAAGGGTTCAATTGCATGCTTCGAATAATTTAAACCTGCGAACCATATGCTTCGAAGCCTATCTACAGTAAATTTTATTAAAAATCTATTTTTGGAAAGAGTTTTAATTTATTATTTTGACCTTTCTAGACTTTTAGAAATGTTATCATAAAAATATTGTCATCAAAACTAAATGTATGTACGTACATATAAAGTATTATGTCGATCGGATTACAAGATTTGACCTTAACTAACAAATGAACTTAATGATTCAAGTTTCTAAATTTTTTTCCAAAAACCATTAATCCTCAACTTCAATTTCCCAAGATACAGATTCGGATAATACCTGCGAAATTTGTTTGCCAAATTGAATTTCTAGCAAAAATTCGTAGTCCGCTATTCCTATAACCCCGAAATAGTAATTTTGAATCGAATCGGACCATTATTGAACATAATGTAGCCTCCATTATGTTTTTATACTACATAAAATTGGTAAATAAATTATCATCTAAGATCTATAAGTGCGCCACTTTTTAGTTCAATTGCTCAATGGAAAGTGCGTCAAAATAGTGTTACAAATCTTTAACACCGGTCACATGGTAGCTTCAAAATTTCTATTCTAATATTCTTCCGAAGTTTCAAAGCTTTGAAACTGAATAGTCCCAGTCCTTACAGCTTTTGGGAGATATGTTGACCAAACCCCATCTTTGTCTTTAAAAAGTTTCTCTTCTTCATTGAAGATTTTTATCTCATACATTCTCTGCGTTGTCCACTGACTTATATTTATTATTATCAATCAAGATCAAGTGCCAAATCGATTGACCATCGTGGTTCGAACTGTCGGGCCAAAATCGAATATGAAAGTAGGATAATGGTACAAAAGTAGTAGCAGTATACCAAGAACTTCTGTCCTGTAGCTCATCGAAATTACGCAGTTTAATCCTGATTCAAATCGAAATGTTTCACACCACTCTTGCACATCAGGACGGTGTAGAGGCTCTTGTCCGGAGGCCTGTAAGGCTGTTATTGATATCCCTTCCTCTGTAGAGTCCAAATATGTTTTGCCTGTAACTGCGGGTGGGTCAGCAGAAGGACCGTCTACGAGTTCATCAGCAAATGACTGATAATCCTCCCAAAATCCTTTAAGTTAGCATTTCCATAATACTTCACTTCATCTTCATCATATAATTCCATACCATCTTCCGACAAAGCACTATGTAACTTGGCCATATCTGTCCCGTTTATTTATCATTTCTTTGCATTGAATTAAAAGTGAATGTCAGCAGAAGGTAACATGCTTTCCACAATTTGAACATTTCTTAGTATGTCTTATATGTATGTAACAACAAAAGATGTTGATCTTATTCTATGAATTACCAAATTAATGATAATTAAACTTTATTATTTCGTTATCACACTAGTTTTATGGGAAATTATTGATTTTGTTAATTAAGCAATTCCCATATATGTATTCTACCTACCGATTAAAACGCTGTTCAGTATCAATAAAATTCAGATATAAGTGAGAATTGTATTTTGTAATTTGACCCAATATTATCCAAGAGCTCCAGACATGTTAAGGGGCCGAGGCTTACACGGGATGAGTTTATAGGAAAAACACTGCATTTAATGAAAATACAAAAAATTTATTATGATTCAAAAGCTCCACTAATGGTTCTCTAATGATGCGCTGTTGCTGCAGGTACGAGCTCTGAATTCCGACTGACTCTCGTGTGAAGATCCTGTCGGCTCTCTGTTCTCATGGAGTTGATGATATGATATCGATAACAGTATGATAAGCGCAGTATACGTATTGTTTCCCTCTAGAAATGGCATCGAAATTGGTGATGGTCGATTGCTGGACTCGTAACATCGTGCTAATATTGCACCAGTGCAGTTGAATTTTGTACAGAGCGCAGATCAGCCCAGTCCTGAAACTTTTTGGTTGTGATTGCCTGATCCATGACAATAGTTGGATTTTTTTTCCATCGTGCAGTTGGTAGTTGGAAAAATATTTATGAAATTTTCTTGTTACCTCAGAGAGCCAAACAAAATTTTTCCTAACATATCTTTCTTTTATCTCTATGTAATTAAGAATCATTACAAGTATCCTAATTATTCCTCAGCTAGAGTGATATACTTGAGTAAGTCTGACGAAATATATTGACGTTTGTAAAAAAAGCAAGTTTGTCGGACAGAAAAAATGATTGTAACCAATTTTATAGGATTTCACATTCTGAAGAAGTTTTTAGTACAATCAAAATGTCTTGGAATGATCGTTTTCACAGTATACATAAAAAACCTAAATTTTTATATGGCAACACCAAGAAAGGGTTGCCCGATTTAGTCCATTTTTGAAAATTATTTGCTAGTTTAATGAAAACACCACGTACCAAATTTCACCTCTCTACGTCGACGCGTTCTCAGGCAGTGTTCAAATATATAACGGAAAACGAAATTTTTGTATGGCAACCCCACGAAGGAGTTCCCCGATTTGTATAATTTTCGAACTTAATTTTACTTTTTTTTTTAAAGTGCGTGTACAAAATGTCAGCTCTCTAAGTATACGCGTTCTCGAGTTATGTTGCGCACGAACGGACATGCAAAAATCAAAATAATTTTTAACATTATGCGTGGGTGTCCAGTCCAATCCATTTTGCTCTACCATCATTATTTCGAGGTGTTACAAACGGAATGACAAAGTTAGAATACCCTATAGATTTCATCTAGGGTATAGTAAATCGAAGCAAATCTACATAAAATTTAATTCATTAAATTTTCTAATTATTTATATCCAAGCACTACGTTAACAGCAAATAAATAAATAATGAATCTGAAAAAGGAAGACTATAAAATGGATTTAATTATTTCTTAATTGCACAAAACAGAATCGTTAACGGAGTGTTAGATAAATATGTAAATACATCGACTACTATAAAAATGTATACCTGTGTGTATATAGAAAAGACTTGATTACAACTCCAGTTTTAATTTGAAATATTCCATTTGATGCTGGGCGAATGTGTTAACAAATGACCCATTAAAAATGGAACTTATTTGAGATATCACATTCCTTGGGGAGCAACGAAGCAACCGGTACAAACAGCTCTTGATAAGCGAACAATATTTATGAGGCTTGTTCTGCCCAATGTGAACACTCAAGCAAAATATAAGTAAGAATGGGGCCTGTAAATGATAACTCCAAGGAAACTTAAAATTAGTGGTTTAATTCACATTACGTCCAATTTAACACTATTCCAAACTTATAGGAAACTATATTCCGGAGATTTTAACTTCACTAATGTAACTTAAGATACAATTGTACTTTCAACTATATCACTTAATAACTAAAATTCTACGCATTAAAACAGCTTATACTGATTTCAGCTAATATATTAGGGAGCTCATATTTTAGGAATGGTGTAATGGGATTAGCCATCTAGGGTTCGCCTTCCCATCCATTTACTGAAAAATTATCTTTTATGAATTATTAACGTGAGAAATAAAAAGAACTGAGATTGACTTTTCTTTTGCACAGCTGTATTTTTTCACATGAACAACCCATCGCTTACATTAATTAAACCCTACGGCCGACTTGCTTCCATATGTGTGTAGCTAATTTATAATTTGAGGTTAGTATTTGTTGAGAAATGAGTTCTTTAATTCTTTATGGGTTAGTTGTTAATTTATTTATTTATATATTTAGTTATAGGGAAATTAATTTTCAGATTACTTCATTTCGCAGCGATAATTTGCGATTTTATTCCTCAGGATGGATGTGGCTACTGTTCAGCAAATTCCGCAAGCGGGGCCTGGAGGCAGGTTATCTCCACTTGCTAATATAATAAAATTTTACGACTTTTCCCACGGCGATAAGCGTTGCCACGGTTTTTCAAAATTAGGTGTCAGGTTCAGGAATGATTTTTCTGCTTCAGCATTCCATTTTAGCGACTGACGTTTTTTTCCACCTTTAGTGAGCTCATGCAGGGGTGCACATAATTCAGAAAGGTTTTGTACAAACCGTCTGTACCATGATGCTAATCCTATGAATCGTTTCATTTCCGTAAAGGTCTTTGGGCGTGGAAAATCGATCATAGCTTGAACCTTCTCTGGATCTGTTCGCAATCCTTGTGCGTCAATAATGTATCCGAGATATTTAAGGTTTGATCTGAAAAACTGATATTTTTCCCTATTTATTGTAAGTTTAGCTTGGTATAACCTAGTGACTACTCGCTCTAGTATCTTAATGTGTTCCTCGAAGGTTTCGGTCACGATAATAAGGTCGTCCAGGTATGTGAAAATATTTTCTTCCGTGGGGCCAAAAAGCCTTTCCATGAGGCACCGTTGGGTTGCTGGACTGTTTGTTAAGCCGAAGGGCATGACTTTAAATTGCCATAGGCCATGACCAGGGACCGAAAAGGCTGTTTTCTCTTTTGCTCTTGCGGTTAACGGAATTTGCCAAAAAGCATCTTTTAAATCGATGGACGATAAATATTTGGCCTTGTTAAGTCTGTTCAGAATCATGGATATCGGTGGGAGAGGGTACGCACATTTTTTTGTTACAGCATTAAGTTTAAGACTGTCTATACACAGGCGGTCTTTGCCGTTAGATTTTTAACTAAAACGGCAGGTGAGCACCAAGGGCTGACGGAGGGGTTCGATTACATCCAAGGCCTTCATTGTTTCTAGTTCTTTACCTAGTCAAGCCTGTATTGCAGGGGAAACCTCGTAGCCTCGCTGTACAATAGGCTGAGCATCTGCTGTATATATATCGTGATAAATAAGATGTGTTCTACCAAGAGTTTTGCGTTCAAGCTTGTCAAATTTTGTTAGACAATTTTTGATTGCAACGCCTTCCTCATCTGTTGGTTTACGAATGCCGGGTTCGCTTTTAGAACTTACTTGGTCACATGTTTGAAAATTAAAACAAGACCATTTCTGTTTGTTACCATCGCGAAACAGTTTTAAATTGAATTCGTTAAAAAAATGAACACCCCTTGTTTTACGGTTGGTACTGCTAAGGTAGGAATAATCTTTAGTTGGTTTTTAAATTCAACAGGGCAATTATAGAAACCTACAATATCGTGTGCAGAACTGTCTACAGTTTTTATTGACGAAGCTCTACAAGGTTGCATCTTAAGACCTAGCGAATTTAAGAGTTGTATGCCGTATTCTCCTACTATAGAGCCATTCGCTCCTGTATCTAGTAATCCTTCTACGAATTCATCAAGTATTTTAATGTATATGTATGGTCTAATATCACTATGATCTTTGACTAATGATTTTTGATGGACACTTATTGGGGACTTTGGGTACTTGGAGGTGCATTGGTCCACCGGTGTGCAGCTCCTATTTCGTTTTCCGAACTTGAGAGTTCGTGAGCAAGTTGCTTTGCATTCCCTATGAGTTCGCATGGGATTGAACTATCTGCTGTAGATTGGTTATAAGCATCTAGATTATGGGTTTGCATAAATTCCATTGAATTTCCAGAAGGCGGTTAGTATCGGCCTGGCTGGTAGGGGTGGTTAGGTTGATGAGAGTTAAGCAGACTGATGTTAACTTCCTCTTGTCTTGTTTGAGGATTTTGTGCATGAGGATTTTGCACGAAGATTATTCTACTTGTAAACGGTCACGCTTGATATTGTGCATTATAATTATCATTTTGTTGAGCTCGATGATTATGTGAGCTATGTGGTTTGTAACCTATGTTTTGTCTTGCTTGTGTACTATTAGCTGCGTTTCTGAAACTTGGTATATTATTGGGAAAATTGTACCTTTACTGATTATTATTAGTGAAAGGTTTTAATGCATTATTTTGGGAGGGTGTTTGAAATTGTGGTTTAGTGTTAAAATAGTTTTTCCCTATTTGGACGCTATTAGCATAACCTCGTGTTTCACTAAATTCAATTTTTCGGCAAGATTCTTCTAGGCTATCCACCGTATTGAATTCTAACAGGGCTACTGCACGGACAAATTTTGGAAGTAAGTTTTTTCGAATTATCCGGACTCTTTCTGGCTCACAAGGTATACGTGGAAGTCTCATGAACTGGTCTTCCATAAATGATATATATTGATGGATTCATTAGGTTTCTGTTTACGTTGTTTAATAAATTCAATGAGTTGGTCTGTATGCCAGCAAGGTTCAAACTCTTTCAGAAATTGTTTTGCAAACGTTTGATAGTTGATAAAGCAATCTCTTTTGCGGCGATACCATCTCAAGGCAGAACCTTCTAAAAGATCTGAAATGCACATTAAAACATCCGATTCGCTCACTAATCGTGATTGAGAAAAATCAGTAACTCTTTGTAGAAATGCTGATGCAGAATTATCGTCGTCACCTGAAAATTTTATGCCCCATTTATATAACATGGGTGGAGGCTTTGAATGAGAAAAGCTAGTTTGTGGAATGAATATTTTTGAAGAATTGTTAGCATTCGTAAAACTGTCATTAATTTGATCTTTTGATACGCTGTTATCTGACTCTTTCTTATTATAGGTTATAGCTTCAGGTGAATCTACGTTTAATTTCAATAAGTCTTGTTCGAGACTGTTATGTTCAGAAAGTTTGTTTGGAGAGTATTGATTATCTTTCCACATCCTATACTGAATGCCTTCTAGTTTCGTGGCTAAATGTTCAGCTTTTTCTACTCGATTTTCTCACACTCGATTCTATATAACCTACTTATGAGAAACTTCACCCGAATACTAAGAGCCTCGCAATGATTTTCGCTTTTGGGAATATCTCCTTCAAATTCATTTAAAAAATTTTCACCTTCGTTCAGATTTCATGATTTCATCGCTAAAACCTCAGGATCGCTATTGGATTCTTTTTTTAATTGTTTCGCCCACCAGGTTTTCCTTGATTCGATTGTTTATGAATCAGGGGATACCCTTCTACAGCGCATCTCATATTTTATCTCGACGTTCGTACAGAATTTCGCTATATCGTCGAAAGACATTTTTATGGTAATATTTTACTTAATTGAATATGCCGTAATACGTATGGTTTGTATATGATTATATTGGATGTGTCATATTTTATTTATAGGTTACTTGCACCTATTAATTCTAATGCAAGTAGTAATACACCATATATAGGTAGAGACAACCTTAATCGATCAAATCCTAGTTATTTAACAGGTGATAATTCGATAATGTTATGTTAATCGTCCACCACGGGAGAAAAAGAGATTGTATATATTTATGGTTGTGGCTTGTCACGAATTGCGCTTGGATACATGTACGGGTTTAATTTGTAGAAATAAAATTCAACACGAGATTTAAGATAAAAATAACTATGTATATATACATATATGGTGGTTTATTCATAATAGCAATGCAGGCTTATTTATTTCCATTCGCTGCCTTTCCAGTATAATTTTCCTAACCTAGGTTTTGAATGATTACTTTACACGCGTTGATTTCGTATTCCGTTTTGTTTTTCTTTTCACACTAATTACTAGGCCTATTAAGTATTGCAACGTCTACCCAATATCTCTATGTTTTTATTATCTTATAAAAAAAAACTTAACACCACAAGGCACAACTTTGGTATTCCAATGCTTGCTTCAATTAAGCATTTCTGATCACTTTGCGCAAATACCGAACTTAACTAGTTTAAATTCCGACCTGTTTAGCCGATATGTATGCCTGTAAGTACCTCTTGTCTTCAATATTTCAATTTAGTGCAAGTTGGACAATTTGTTTGATGAAAAAAGAAAAATAAATTTGTCTCTGATAATGATAAAAATTAGGAAAACAAAGATTCCTTTGTATCTTGTACTTTGGTTGGCATAAAATATTTTACAAGGTATCACTTTAGAAAATATATTTTGTAGTACGTATATATATATTATATTATATTTATTTATTATACGATTTTTGTTAGGTTGAGCCCCCAAAATGTAATGGGATTAGCCATCTAGGGTTCGCCTTCCCATCCATTTACTGAAAAATTATCTTTTATGAATTATTAACGTGAGAAATAAAAAGAACTGAGATTGACTTTCTCTTTTGCACAGCTGTATTTTTTCACATGAACAACCCATCGCTTACATTAATTAAACCCTACGGCCGACCTGCTTCCATATATGTGTAGCTAATTTATAATTTGAGGTCAGTATTTGTTGAGAAATGAGTTCTTTAATTCTGTATGGGTTAGTTGTTAATTTATTTATTTATATATTTAGTTATAGGGAAATTAAATTTTCAGATTACTTGATTTCGCAGCGATAATTTGCGATTTTATTCCTCAGGATGGATGTCGCTGCTGTTCAGCAAATTCCGCACGCGGGGCCACTTGCTAATATGATAAAATTTTACGATATTTCCCACGGCGATAAGCGTTGCCACGGCTGTCGATATCTTTCTCTTCCCCTCTGATACTTTTACGAATTTTTTCTGAATTTTTTCTTTTAACTTTATTCCAGCTTTTCTTTGTTCCCAAAAAATTTTCCGCGCACCTTGTTCGGTCAAAATCGTCAACCGCAGAGTTTTATTCCAATGTTTCGCCTTAACATTTGTGGGGTTTACAAGTGATTTATGTATTTGTTTACTTTTTATTTGTTTTAATTAAATCCAAGTAGATCTTTTATATTATTTATTTATTATTTGTTTTATTTATTTTATATGAAAATTGTTATGTGTTTATTTTATGAATTAAACTAGATTTCCTTAAGTGTAGGTTGCTCATGTTCTGTACTATGTTTCACCAACAGACACCTTACAATGGTCTATATAGATATGTGTAGCAATATTTAATAAGTTTGATATATAATTAAGTATGCAATATGTGTTGAAATAACGGTCAAGAAGATATTCTTACATGCAATACATGGTTAATCAATAAACGTACTCACCAGTCTGAAATGTGGAATCGACTGTATGGCCTTGGTAAATAGATAGTAAGTGGTTATCTTGTTCTAGTAGTGCCCCGGAAAAAGATGCTTTGTTTCAGTAGAGACCCAACACATGTGTGTTAGTACTGATCTTGGTGTACTCGTTCCCGGAACAAGATACTTTATTTCAGTCGAGACCCAAAGCAAAGTTATATTGTGGTTAGTTAGAATTCCTGTTCTAGTCTTTCTCCGGAACAAGATACTTCACTTCAGTCGAGACACAAAGCAAAGTTGTATTAGTAGTATTTATTCTAGACGATACCCAGAATAACATCTTTATCTCAGTCGAGACCCAAGATAATGGTTTGAGATAAGTAAGTGTTATTCTAGTCGCTGTCCAGAATAACTATCTTTATCTCAGTCGAGAGCCATGATAAAGTGACTATGTTAACAGAATTTATTCCAGTCGAGACCCACAATAAATATCTTTATCTCAGTCGTTACCCAAGATAAACTTATTGAGTTAGTAAAATTAATTTCAGTCGAGACACAGAATAAATATCTTTATCTCAGTCGGTACCCAAGATAAAGTTATTGAGTTAGTAAAATTTATTCTACCAAGACCCGGAACAAATATCTTTATCTCAGTCATTACGCAAGATAAAGTTATCGAGTAAGTAAGATGTATTCCAGTCGAGATCCAGAATAAATATCTTTATTTCAGTCGTTACCTAGATACAGTTATTATGTTAGTATTTTTATTCTTTGTCGTAACCCGGAATAAAACAAATTTGTTAATAATCCTAGGTTTTTACCACCAGCCAAGTCGATTCCGATATATTCTCACTATGTGCTGGATGCAAATATAGGAAGATTCAAGTTGACCTGCGACTTATATTGCCTCTGAAATGCGCACGGCACCAAAAAATTATTATAAAATGCGCACGGCCCCAATAAGTTATTTTACATTGCGCATAGCAACCAAAGTACGTAGACCTTAGCAGATGTGGGTAGGTAGTAACAGATAAGTACGTTGACCTTAACAGTTGTGCGTAGATCACACGCGTACATTGACCCCTGTGCTGTGCTCAGTAGTACAAAGTCCAGTCACATAGTGACGAGAAAAATTCTTTATATCTGTGGCCATTCCTAAATAGGTTTTTATTGCTAAAAGCTTTTTATATTATTTTTGCTAAATTATCATCTACTAACTATAATAATAAAAATAAATGAATGTCGATGTGGAATTCCTTAAATTGTGTGGTACGAGTCTCCAGTTTGTAAAGAGTGGCTCCTCTTGCACTATGCTGTTGACTGCATTGCGATAATTCTTCATTGCCGACCCATTAATTAAGGGAACAAGACATCTTGGTTGATGTTTGTCGAATGTTTTGTTGATCACAACTGGCTGCTGGTATTCCTGTCCGAGAAGAAAAGCTTTAGGTAGGTTTCATCATTTAGATATTTAAGACATGATTCTTTGTGGTTTCCTCTTTTTTATTTCTTTTCAGCAAACAACACTATACGCCTGGAAATATTACGAACTTGGGAGCCTCGTCGTGGGAGTTATAGATTGAATAAGGCTTCTGATATTAACCCTTAATTACAGACGTATTAATGTGTCACATTACCACAGGCGCGCGGTCCCAAGAACCGCCATTTAAATTAGCTTGAAAATTAATAATATAAACAAAATATTGAAATTTAAATGTGTCTTATCTCCAAATGGGAGCTAAAAATCATAATCCATTCACCTTAATTTAACTTCTTAGCTTTTATTTAGTAAATTTTTACATAATACTATAATAGTATACCTCAAAAGTTCATTAGCATTGCAATGGTTTAAATATAGAGAAATAAAGGAAACAAAATAACAAAAACATTTAACATTAATTCATTAATTTCATTGAATTAGGATCCATTCCACCTGACATTCACAAAATCACAATAAATATTGTCGGCTACAGGAAACCTGCAAGGTGTGTTCTTCCTGCTTTTTGCTTTATACATTTCTATAGTTTTCTAAAAAATTTCAAAATCTTATATGTTATAATAACTAATAAGGCTATCAAAGATCTACACACCCTTTTCTCAAAATCATTGTCAATGCCTTTTACTCTTGAATTGGCTTGTAGGAGTATCTAGATTTTACCCAAAATGTGCACTCCTTATAAACAAAAATACTCACGCAACCACGGACCGCTATATACACATTCTCACAGTAACCACAGAAATAATGAATACTACCACATCAGGAGTCGGCAGAGAGCTAAAAACTATGAAGCTAATGCAAAAACAATAGTTGAATACCTTGTGGTGGCAATGATATAAAAAGAATTAGACTACTAGTGGTCTCTGGGGCCGCACGTAATAAGGTTAAGGGGTATCACATTTGATACAACCAATTGGGCTTGTTGATGTTATTTTTTCTGATTCTGTGCACATAGTTGGTATTAATTTATTAAGTTGTTTAGAAGGGACATTGTATGAACTCTTCTAATTGATAACTAATTGATTCTGATTGTCTAAATAGGAGGATTACAAATATAATGGAAAATAGCAAATCAGATTTAATTTTAAAGTATTTTTCCTTATGTATTATTACTTTATAGTAGTTATAACTAACTTCAGTACAAGGAAGCAGGTACTAGAAAATCCATTGAAAATGTCTGCTAATATGATGCCGAAGTAATTAATTAAGCTTCAATACCTTCAATAATATCGCGTAAAATGCTTTGGAATTTATAACATACAGGTCTATCTTTTGGCGTCTACGGCAGGTAGAGACTAGCGGCACTGAAGAGTATTGGTTCTTGCGTACACAAAACGCCTTATTCATTGCTATCTGCGCCAGCAGGGTTTTAGTTATCTACTTTTTAAAAAATTTGTTAACATTTTTGTAGAAGTTTTTCTGACTTTTCTTTTGTTCCTTTTAGGGTGTATTGTACGGAGAATAGCTGACATTGTTGTATTAAACTGCTGAATTACTAAAACTATTATCTCTATATGGGATTAGAGTGCGAGCGCATTCGTATACATCTATACATGCTTACGTGTTAAGTGAACATTATTTCCAGACGTTGAGCATGATGGCTGAAATTCTCCTCATATTTATTGTCAAAACATTAATGCAGATCTTGAATTGATGATAGTTTTACACTGTCTTACTATCTTGAAGCAACTAGCCCAAACAAATAAGGTCTGGCTGTTTTGGGTACCAGGACCTGAAGGCAACAAGTGCAGTGCACCGAGATTTCGAGCAACCTTACAAAGATACGTGGCAGATCTTTGTATAGAGGACTTGAGTCTATTTGTGGCCACCCAAGGAGTCACCTTTCAGCACAAATGAGGCTTTGGGAGGACAGAGCTTGTACTTTGGGAAGCCATCCCAGGGTAAATCATTTGTAAATCTATTCGCAGCAGAAGACAAAAATATTTTTTACGCATAGCGAGACTTGTCGCTTTTGTATGGAAGATGACTATACTGGTGAACATAACCTCTGAAAGAATGTGAAGATCTTGGCTGTATAAGACTAAAACATCTAGTAGAAGTATTTCCTGTGATGTAACTAGGCAAAGCAGAAAAAAAACAAATAACAATTAATTAAAATGCAAGAAAGCAGAACTGGCAAAAATTTCTACCAATTGACCCAAAACAATACTTCCGATAATTCAATAATAATAATGAATTCTAAGCAAAACATATGTTCACCCAAATGCATCTCACACTTAAGTTATTACGTCAACCCTGACTGGATTTGTTTACATGTTATGCGACATGCTTTAAAGCGGGTGAAGCTAGTTGCATCACACCAGGCAAAGTTACGCACATAATTGCAAGTAAGTAATTTACGGGATTCCATATAACATTGCATCTTTGTATATGTAAGTTGGGAATGCATGAATAAGTATCCATAGTTACAGCGGAGCATCACTTGTTGTCTGCTAAGTTTAGCTGCATACATTACCTCCTATAGGAGTTCTGACTAACGGCTGGCTCCGACCTTACTCTGACAGCATAAATATCAATAACTAACTATGGAGAACATTGTACTACGTCGAATTCATCGTGACATCGTTTCTAATTCTACGATTGATTTTTACTACATAACGAAAACAGTACAGCAATAATAAAAGTACGTTATTACTACATCCCATTACCAGAGGACGTTACAAAGTTGACCCCTAGGAGCATTATAGGTTTAGTCAGAGACCGGGTCACCTGTTGTTACTAATATTCGGTAAGAAAATAGATAACGATGAACTCAGAAATTCTTAGTTAGAATCTCCAGTACAACTGAAAAGCAAAAACTATTTCTTATTCTATCATACAATCTTTAAGCTAGGGCGGCAAAGGTTCCAGTTTTGGTATGACTTATCAACAGATCGCAAACAATAAATTGACTGACTTGAAAAAGAAATGAAATTAGAACAATGAAAAAATATAGGAGAAATAAGAAAGGTAGAAAAATTTGGAAAAATAGAAAAAAATCTTATGATTTCTAGCTTCTTCAATTAATAGTAGAAAATGTTTGTACACAGTACATATAATTATTTTCTACTTACATACTTACAATTTGCATATTTTAATTATATACAAAGGGTCAATGCAATCAACTTCTAATTTGTCATCAAATTTCATCAAATGCGAAGTTCATTAATTGCAGCAGTAACAAATATTATGCGCCAGCAAAATTAATCAGTGAATAAACTCTGCATTGTGTAAAATTTATCACTTTGTTTTTTATTGTTTGTAAGTAATTTTTATACATAAAAATAGTCAATCAATTATTATTCGTTCAGTTATTTTTTGTAACTTGGTAATAAATGTTTGTAATAAATTAAACTCAGTGTTGTTACTTAAACGATGTTAAAAACTTCAATTCTCGCAAGCGAAACAAATAATATAATATGAAACAAGAGAAATTTTAAAATTGGTTTAAGACGAATAATATAATACCCTAGATGAACACAAAAGTTGGCGAAAGTGAAAAACCAAATTACTGTATGGCAACACCAAAAAAAGTTGCCCGATTTAATTCTTTTCTTAAGTTTTATTTAATATTTTTTATGAAAAGGCCGTGTACATAATTTGAGCTATCCATGCCGCCCCTTTTCTCACAGTATGGACCGAATTGCAGTACTCTAAGTCAACGAGTTCTCTGACGGTGCCCAAATATATAGTGAAAAACAATATTTTTGTATGGCAACCGTACGATGGAGTTGTTCGATTTATCCGATTTTCGAACTTAATTTTTTTGTTTTTTAAAGCCCATGCGCAAAATATCAGCTCTCTAAGTACACGTATTCCCGAGTTATCTTACGGACGGACAGACGGACGGCAGACTGACGGACCGACAGATGGACGGATTTGCAAAAATTAAAATAACTTTTAATATTATGCGTGGGTTTCCAATGGCTTTTGTTCTACCATCATTATTTCTATGTAGGTGTTACAGACGGTTTGGCAAACTTGATTTCATCACCTAGGGTATAAAAATGAGTAGCAACCTACGCGTTTCGTCTACTTAAAACATCATTAGGGCTTACAGTGAACCTAGACCTGGGTCGACTACGTAAAGCTAGTTATATACATACATACATACTGCACTAACCGAGTTTCGTACCTCTATCCGCTACATGCATATACACTACGTTAACCAAGTTACAAAAATAAGTTAACCAAGTTACACACGAACAAGGGATCACCGACGTGTTATATATATAATTTGTAGACTAATGCTGTAACTTAACTAGGTGAGGGTTTAAAATGGGGCTCCTATTATAAAAATCAATGTGATCATTGAACAAAGCATAGCCGCCGACCGATTTTGAATATTTCATACCTATCCAGTACTCCTACTTTGTAAAAGTCTAAGGTGGCAATTTTCTATTCCTTTTTAATTACACTTCTCTCTGCTCTAGTGAATAACGTTTTTAGAATGAATTGAACATCACTAAATATATTGCTATAAGAAATGGAAGTGACCCAAAATTAATTTACAAGTTGCATAAAAAAACTAGGTATCCTGAGTTCTGTTTTCCCATAATCTAAGTCTAATGAACCTAGTTCATATTTCGGAAAAATTAAAACAACCTTCAGCTGATAAATTCTGCCTTTTTTAATAAATTTACCTCTAAAAACTTACTAACTAATAAACAATTGGGGTTAAAGAAAGTCACACACATAGGAGCGGAGCCTATGAAGTAATCTGCAACTATTGCACAGGGTTCTACATAGAAAAATCAAAAATACCTTTAAAACTAAGAAATAGCTAAAACAGTAACTCACCCAATTTAAATATACCGTCTTCAGGACTTGCCAAACATATAAAATTTAGCGGACATACATAAATGTACTACCCAAAATATAAGACTTTTACATAATATTGGTGGAGGACCAGTACTGGATAAGTACGAAATCAGAAAGGCTAATGGCGACGGTTATGCTTTGTTGAATGATCAGATTGGTTTTTATAATAAGAGCCCCTTTTAAATTCTAATCTAGTTAAGTTACAGCAATAGTCCAGTCCACAAATTATATATAACTCATCGGTGATCTCTTGTTCGTGTGTAGCTCGGTTAACTTTTGTTTGTAGCTTGGTTAACATAGTGTGTGTATCCATGTAGCGTTAACGTACGTATGTAACTCGGTTACTGTGGTACGTATGTATGCATGTAACTAGCTTGTTTTTGTACACGCCCTGGGCCCCATTCCACAAAACTAAAAGTGTACAAGTCTAACAACACTTGTACTAATATTCTTGTTCTATAGGTAGGTACTTGTAGATTCTGTACCACAAAAATTATTCATCTTCTTGTAGGAAATTTTTAATTTACTTAGACTTGTAGATTCAATGTAAAAATCTAAAAGATTTGCCAGGTTTCCATATATGATTATATAATGATAATACAATTTATCAGACCCGAAAAATAAAATTTGGAAGTAGCGTAGACTTTGTCTGACTCGAACATCTTAGCAATCCAAGAAAAGAAGCATAGCAGTATACAGGGTGTGCAGCCATTAGATTTAATGAAAATTTACTCTGAAGTGCAAAAAATTCATGGTTTTCTGTTAATTTCAACCTATATAGGGTGTTTCCCCTTATGAGGTCGGTAGAGCAGGAGGTGATAGTACTCACCTAGGCAAACAAAAAATTGTATGGGAGGGAGGGGGCAATATCAACCGTTTAGGAGCTACAGGTGTTACATGCCTAAAAACATACCTGAAAAAGGGTATGTAAATAAAAAATTTGAATAAATATATCCCTATAAGCTGGCTTATCACACAAATAGGTGAAGAAAATTGCATCAGCAATTTGCTTCACATTCCACACATTTCTTAAAATATTCCCATAAAACGACTTGGGAAAAACAAAAGTTTCAGTTTTCAACCAAGTCGTTTAAATAAAAAGAATTATTTAAGTTGAAAAAATAAAGCAAAAGACAAATCGTACCTTCAGTACGATTTGTCGTGAAAATTTCAATATGTATGTACGAACGTACATACATATCACAAAAAAGCTTTCGCGACAAGAAGAGCGCGCCGCGAAAGTACATTGCATGTATACGCGCGCGGCATCGTGACGGTGTGATGTTTATAAAAGCATCAAATTTCAAGCCTCCGTCCAACGAAAAATATTCTGGACTTGTTTAATCAAGTCCAGAATAAATGAAAATTTTCTCAGGGTGAAAATGCAACTATGCATTTTCTACCCTGAACGAAGGCTCTTGATCGCGAAAAAAGTGATCAAGAGCCGAGTTTGATTTTTAACTTGAATAACGGCGGTTCGGCAGTCGAATTTAAAAACGAAAGAAAAGAATGATATAAATTTTATACGCGGCGGTAGCACGGGTTTTTGGGGTTGAATGTTTTTTCGATAGTTCGGCTCGGCGCGGTCTCGGTAGATGGAAACTAAAGAAGCAAGGAAAGAAAGTAAAATTATTTAACCGAGCAAAATTTGTGAGATTGAAAAAAAAGCAAGATTGTTTAATTCAAATAAGATTGTGAACTTGAAATAATAAAAAAAAAGCTAATTTGTTTCGATTCAAATAAGATTGTGAACTTGAAATAATAAAAAAAAAGCTAAATTGTTTAGATCAAATAAAAATTGTTAAACTAGAAAAAAGGTGTTGTGTTTGCGTGTAAAGAAAAGGCAAGGTGGTTTTAATTGACGCAGCTTCAGGGCGCAAGGGAGCACTGGATACGGCTCCTGCTTGCCACACAAACAGGTACATAACAAAATTGGCGCAGCCGGTAGGATAGAGGAAGCCTACTTTAAACAAACAAAAGTATAAGCGCTCGAAAACCCTCTATCCTACGAATCAAAAGGAGTTTATTACGAGTTCGAATACTGGGCAAGACACCCTACCCTCCGCCTGAAGTTGAGTCTGGCTTCAGGAGTATTTCGATCTTGTCGGCTCCCAACGCTCGGGGTCGGACAGCTTTAACTGCCTCTGTTTTGAAAAACACGCAGCCACCCCCTCATCAAAGCACAAAGTGCCAACGTGGGACAATAGCGGGCTTCATCCCAGGCCAGGAACATAAGACGTCCATAGCCGAAAATTTCAAAGCGAAACTTGAAGGAAGAATTCTCAACCGACAATCTGCGATCCGGAGCTGAAAGGGACTTCGAAGTACGCAACGCGCCCCCCTTTCAGCCTTTATCCAGGGGAATTTAAGAAGGCCACGGGCCCCCCCGGCAGCAAAAGAACTTCAAACGAAAAAACCAGCGATCCTGAATTGAGAGGGACCCCGAAGAAGGCAATAAGCCCCCCTCTCAATTTGGACCAAGGGAATTAAGACGGCAGAAGCCCCCCTAGCTGCAAATTCTACATACGGTGGTCCATGAGCGAGGGAAGCTCCCACCAGGAGACGCCGCCGGAAATCTCACCAATTCCACCAACTCCACAACAATCCTCCTCACCGGGCGACGCACAGGAAGATCCGTCCCGGTACGAAGGAGGCAACGAGGGGGCAACATCTGCAACAGAGGGTGCTAATCAAACACCCCAAACAAATTCAACAGCACCAGGAGTAACATTAAGGAGTGGGACAATCCTTACAGATCCCCCACAAGTAAGACCTTCTAATTTAAACTTAGAAAATTATTTAAAATATCTAGAGGGGAAAGTGCGAGACTCCTCCGAACTTTCTGTTATACAGTGCGATTCTATCGATAAACAGCTCAAAAAGACCCGTGAACGGGTGTCAGTGATTCCACCGTTAGTGAAATCCTATTGAATTGGCTGGGCGCCTCCCTTTTGGAAACCAGCATAGAAGAAACTAGCTCCCCAAACTTAAGCTTCAGAATCCCCAATATAAACATGGCAGATTACGCGAAAATCGCCAAGTTAACTGCCCAGCTCGTTCCCCTATTCTCGGGAGAGCAGCACCCAAAATTGAGCCTGGAGCTCCAAACTTTCCTAGGATGCTGCAGGCAGGTAATCCAGTGCATTTCGGTGGAGGAACTATCGGCATTTTTGCAAATCTTCCCCACCAGACTTCGAGGCGAGGCTTACCAGCTGTTTGCCTCAAATATGCCTACTACTTTCAAAGAGGTAGAAGAACGGCTAAATCGTACATACCTGCCTAGGGAAACTTATCAGGAACTGGTAAATAAATTAATTACTACAAGGCAGTATCCTTTGGAAAACCTCACAGCCTTCACGGCACGAGTGAAACAAATGCTGGCACTCTATAATGAAGCAGCAGAGTCCAAATATGGCGCTACAGCAGCCCCCGCTGTGAAAACACAGCTAGAAGACTTCGCGAAAAACGCACTAAAAACAGGAGTCAATAACCCGTATATGTGCCAATACCTTCTGACCATGACAGACGGCACGGTGGATGACCTCGTACAAAGAGCACTTGACATGGAACGTCTCCAGCAAAGTGCTCTGTTCCTGCAACCTCCAGGACAATTCCAAACAAATATGATGCAGAATACATTGCCAAATTCTGCCAGTACCAGTGTACCAAATAACGCACCATTAACTCAAAGTGGTACCCTAGTAAATCAAAGCGTGTATAATCCTGGCATCATATCCTACTCACAGGATCCCCGGCAAAACAATATGCCAATTAACCCAAGCAGTCACATACCAACGTCACAGTTCACACAGGCCGGCACAGCATACATCAAACAGGAGCCACGATCTCCTAATAAAAATTATAATGTACCAAATAAAAATAATTATTTAAATAAAATCAGTTGTAGTTTTTGTAATCTAAGAGGCCACACATATGCTGATTGCCTCAAAAGGAAAAATACGCCTTATTGTGTGAACTGTAAAATGTATAACCATGACGTGCGTGACTGCAGAAAAAACAATAATAGTTTCCAGAGACCACACAACAATGGTGGACCATCGAATCAACGCCCTAGAGAGCCGCAGAATTCCAATAACAATTCCAGAGTATATAACGTAAGAAAAAAGTGTGAATTTTGTGGTCGTTCTGGACATGCAGTAAATAACTGCCACCGAAAACGTAAATGGGAGGCCCGGAGTCAGGAAAACGACGTACAGTCGACCCAAAACTCCCCGGCTCGACTATAAATCTCCCGTCTAATAAAATAGGGTCCCCTCAGCAGCCCGATTCCAGTGTCGCTACAGTAAAACTACCCTTAGACATAGGCCTGAACGGCCAAACTAAACTAGTAGTAGACACAGGCGCTGAAATAAAGAAAAGGTCATAAAAAGATCTCAAAGAAATTAACCCCAACGAGGCATGTACACTTCAGACCCCATTTGGTACCGGAGAGACGCTGGGAAATTGCCAGGGAAACTTCGTTTTCAAAAACAAAATTCCCTGGAAGTTTCAAGTCGTAAAGAACTTGCCTGGCCTTTCCGATGATGGACTTCTAGGAAATGATTTCCTAGCAAAAAACTGTAACGTTGAGGGTCCTAATAAGGCACTAAGGTTTCCTCGCACGGAAACTAATCCAGACGAATTTGCTTTGCCATTAGATTTTGAAACGGATAAGCCACGTTCTGAAAAAGCAGTCGAAGTAAGAACACTTGCAGAAGAGGTAGAGTCTAACCAGGCTGAACTATCCACCTGCAGTGTCTTCAAGGCTTCTCAAACGAGAAAAGCTGGCTGCCAAGCTCCAAAAGAGCCCAAGGAATGTGAAAAAGGCTGTCTGGGCGAACAAGAGACCGATGAAATCAGGCAGCAATTGGTTACCTTTAAGGAACCAATCTGCATACCTGCGCGCTCTCAAATTGTTGCCCCAGTCCCGTTAAAAACTCAAGAAGAAATGCTCTGTTTATCACAAGAGATAAGCGATGGAGTCTTCTTGGCAAACAGTTTGCTGTCATCTGGAGAAAAATTAGTGCTGGTCAGTATTCTCAACGCTAACAGTCATCAAGTAGTCATACATAGCTTAAAGTTACAGCTATTTCCCATAAACGACTACACAATAGTCCCATTAACGCACACAAAACACCACAAAAGAACTCACATTCCACTACCAAATTTAGAGGCAATATCAAACAACCCAAGAGACGGAACTGAGTGACTAAAGCCTGACAAAAAGGTGCATATAACTCTTCCGTCAAAAATCCCGAGGCATAAATCACTATTAAGCAAACAACGGCCATATAAGAACGGTAGCGAGTCGCTAAAGCCTATATTAAAGGTACATATTACTCCACCGTCACACAACACAAAACATTCTACATGGTCAAAAAGCAGTAGCATTGACGCGCATGAGTATCCCACACAACCTAAGACAAAGACCACACAGGTGTACCAAACTCAGCCGTCAACAAAGCAGGAAGCAAATACCCTGTCAATTATTAAGAGCAACGAAATACAGCCTCAAAAGCAATCGCAAAAGCCTCATCTATTTACAGGTCAAAAACCTAAAAGGAAGAGTAAGTCAAACCAAGGTTCAGCCGACAAAACGGCAATATTACAACATGTACGATATCTATACCCGGATAATGAGACTCCGGACGACCCAAAACAATACCCGCGTATTTCTAGGCTAGAGCAAGAACTCAGCCTAGACCCTAATTTAACCGCGGAAGAAAAAATTTCGATATCAGAACTCTGCGAAGAGTATAACGATATCTTCTTCCTCAAAGGTGACAAACTCACCTACACAAATGCGATAACGCATAATATTCCATTGGTGCAAGATCAAGCACCAATCAATCAAAAAATGTACCGCTTACCTGAAACACAGCGGAAAGTCATTAACGAGCAGCTAAAAGAAATGCTAGACAGCGGGATAGTCCAGTCTAGTAAGAGCCCTTGGAATTCACCTCTACTAGTTGTCCCCAAGAAAGCGGGACCTGACGGTGAAAAAAGGTGGCGCGTCGTTGTCGATTTTCGTAAATTAAACGAAAAGACAATTGGAGATGCATTCCCGCTACCCCGAATCGAGGATATTCTCGACCAACTAGGTCACGCAAGGTATTTCACCACACTCGATTTGGCCAACGGCTATCACCAAGTCCTTGTCGACAAAAAAGATCGACATAAAACTGCTTTCAGCACAAGCTATGGGCACTATGAGTTCAAGCGTATACCATTCGGGCTCAAAGGAGCCCCTGCCACATTTCAACGCCTAATGAATTTCGTCCTAACAGGCCTACAAGGCCTCGAATGTTTTGTCTACCTAGATGACATTGTCATCTATGGTAAAAATGTAAATGACCACAACGAAAAGTTGAGGAAAGTCTTCAATAAGTTGAGAGAGAACAACATAAAACTGCAGCCAGAAAAGTGCTAGTTTCTAAGCAGAGAAGTTGTTTACCTAGGACATAAATGTTCTAGCGGAGGAGCCCTACCAGACCCAAGTAAGACGGCCTGCGTCCAAACATTTCCTGTTCCAAGAACAGTAAGACAAGTTCAGTCATTTTTAGGACTTGCCAATTACTACAAGAAATTCATTCCAGACTTCTCCAAAATTGTACGTCCAATCACAAATTTACTCCGAAAGGATGTAAAATTCACTTGGACAGAGGAATGCCAAGAAGCATTTCAAAACATAAAAAACGCTTTAATTTCTCCACCACTTTTAATTTACCCTGATTTTTCAAAATCTTTTAATCTCACTACAGACGCAAGTAACGAGGCTCTAGGAGCTGTTCTTTCTCAAGGAGAAGTCGGAAAGGACCAGCCCATTGCCTATGCAAGCCGCACATTAAACAAAGCCGAAAGAAATTACTCTACTATAGAGAAAGAGTTATTGGCTATTGTCTGGGCTACCAAGAATTTCAGGTGCTATCTCCAAGGCCGGAAATTCACGGTCTATACTGACCATAAACCTCTCAAAGGTGTCTTCAATGTGAAAGACCCTACTTCCCGTTTGGTGAGATTTCACCACAAATTATCTGATTTCGATTACAACATCGAATATAAACCAGGGAAGTACAACACTAATGCCGATGCACTAAGTCGCATCCCTCAAGCATTAAAAGAAGACAGTTTAGGCAATACCTTAACGGTAGAAGCCCTAGTCCACCACACGATGGACTCAGATGTGGAGGAAAACAATTCCACAAATAATAAGAGAAAGAAGAAATCCGCTCATTGTTTCGTCGTGACTCGAGCTCAGAAACAAAAGGCTCAGGAGACATTAAATAGCTCCAGTGTGGAGACGGAAGAGCATACGAAAGCGGACCAAAACGAAATTCAACACACTGAGGCGGAAACACTAAACCCAGCATCGCTTGAGCAAAAAGTAAGTACTGGCAAGACACCCGAAGTTATCACGAGCGCTACGGAAATCCGAACAATCTTAAAAGATTATCACGATTCTCCATTTGGTGGCCATCAAGGTGTCATAAAAACTTACAAACGCATAAGACGCAAGTATTGGTGGAGACACATGCTTAGCGATATTAAAAAATACATTAAAAAATGCCCAAAGTGCCAGACGATGAAAGCATCTCCACAATATAAAATGCCAATGGTTATCACGGACATCGCAGAACAACCGTTCGACAAAGTTTACCTCGATATTGTAGGTCCATTAGAAGAGACCACGTCAGGTAACAAATATATCTTGACCTTCCAAGATAATTTAACAAAATTTGTCGACTGGTATGCAATACCTAATGCAGAAGCAGTCACAGTAGCGCAAGTTTTCTTTGATGAAATCGTTACGCGCTATCGCATACCCAAAAGAATACTCACCGATCAGGGAACAAATTTCCTGAGTGAATTATTCAAAAGAGTATGTAAGCTTCTAAAGGTAAAGAAGTTACAGACTTCGGCATACCACCCCCAGTCTAACGGAGCACTAGAGCGTGCCCACAGGCCGCTGATTGAATACCTGCGAGCAATCGTAGATGAAAATCCCAAAACATGGGACCAATACCTACGAACCGCTGCATTCGTGTATAACAATAGTGTACACGAGGGTACTAAACTTACCCCAATGGACTGCCTATACGGCTTCACAGCGGATATCCCATCAAATTTAAAACGGGATCCCGAACCCGTTTACAATCATGAGAGCTACTATCATATACTGAAGTATAAGCTCCAAAAATCATATGCCACGGCAAGAAAGAACTTATTGGCAAGTAAACAGCGCTCAAAGGGGTACTACGATAAGACAGTACGGCCCCTAACTTTCCATGTAGGAGACAAGGTCCTCATCAAGAATGAAAGCAGAAAACATAAGCTTTCCCAAATCTGGGTAGGACCTTATCAGGTAATCGTAATACCAAGTGATGTGAATACCACAATCAAAATTGGTAAGCGAACGGTAACGGTACATAATAACCGTTTGAAACCATATTTCGAATAAAAATATATATAACAAAAATGAACCAGGTTGACTTGAAATTCCCACTATAGTGTCCATTAAACCTCATTTCAATACCTCCCCATAAACATTTGCGGTGGAGTCACTCCACTGCCCAGTTTAAATCGGCACAATGTACGTACAAGTATGCTTAAAGGATTGTTTCCTTCTCCTGAATTGTCCACAGAAATGGCGCTAAAATTCATCATAGTTGTCCTCTTCATCCAGTACATAACTGGAGCTACCGCTGACAAACCTTATGTAATAACCCAGCTAAATGGCTCGGGTATATTTTTCGAGGACCTAGGAAATCTGATGGTATATCATGACACCTGGAATGTCCTCACCGAGATAGACTTGGAAGAACTAGATGCACAGATAAAGCTAGCAGAATATGCAGAGCACTTAGTGCATAAACTCTGCATAAATATAACAAACCCAGAAGATCTCTGTAACGTGCAGCAACTACACATACACGCTATTATAGACAGCGTACGAAAGCGCACGGAAACTATTAGGGAACTAGTACCAGGAAAACGCAAGGCCAGATCACTATTTGATGGAATAGGCAATGCCATGCACTATTTGTTTGGAACTATGGACAGCAACAACGAAAAAGAAATTTACAGCAGGTTAGAAGAACTTGAATCGAATACACAAGCCCTAGCCGAGCTAGAGAAACAACAAATCAGTGTGGTAAAAACTACCTTGGAAAAGATGCAAAACCCGCTGGCAATGTTAATAGACAGACAACAAAAAATAGCACACCAGATAAACGATCTCCACCATGTGGCCGATGATTTAACTAGGAGGCAATTGAGACAAGAGATTATATCAAGCTTATTGCTCCAAATCATCGAAGTTGAATATCGACAACAAGCCCTCCTGGATATAATAATGGCTAGTAAAACCAATCATATTCATCCACTCCTAATGTCTCCCAAAAATCTGTTGGAGATATACCGCAAGACGGCCTCGAATTGCCCAAATGACCAAAATTGTCTATCTGTCCTATATCAGACAGCAGGAGCTCAGTCGCTCCTTATGCAGAATAAATTGGTGGTGAGAATTACTCTCCCAATTTTTAATCTGCCAAAAATGAGGCTACAACAGATTCAATGCTATCCTGTATCCAAGTCAGCAAATTACTCATTAATTCCAGACCCTGGTTATTCATACATAGCCAATAGCGAAAAAACTCAGGAATTTCTCTTATTAAGAGGCGATGACATGAAAAATTTCAAAAAAATAACAAGTAATTTGGAAGAAAACACGTATGTAGGCCGGCTGAACACGCCTATAATCAAAGCGGCAACGTCCAACGAATGTGCCATTAAATTGCTATACAACCCTCTAAGTGAAGTGCCCAAATGCAAGACCAGAGTACAAATCCCACAAAAAGACATGCTGATCCAATACGTGGCTATTTTCTTTTATCACCTCCACGGTGCTACACATCACATGTCCAGATCACTTTGTAATCTCGAAACTGGAAGGACAAGGGATATTAGAGATAACGCAAACATGTCCAAGTTCAAATAGGTGACAAAGTGCTTAAATACGAAGGTCAGAGTAAATTTCCACTAAAAATTATCCAGCCGAATCAGTTTCCTGAGCTCAACCACTCTCTACTCAACGTAAACCTGACTGAAATTTACAAGGAACTCAAAACCACAGTCTGGGGAAAATCGAAATCTTAACGGGAGACAATATCCATAAATCAATTTATACCGACACCCATTCGCTGGAAGAAATCCAAAACAAAATTATAAAATACCAAGAAAAGATATCAAGTAAAAACTCCCATATCCTGTCCACAACTTCTCTATCATTTACGAGCCTACTAGTTCTGGCCATAATGATCGCTGTGGCAGTAAAATATCTTAACCCTGTTGTCATCAAGATGAGACAACAGAGAAATCAAACACAAGGTAACCCCGAAATTTCATCAGAGGGAATTCCTTTAGAAGAGCGAACTCCTGCTCCCCAACCCAGTTTAAGGCGAGCCAGAAGCCTCTCCAAAACAAAATCAGTCCAAATCGTTAAAAAAAAAAAAAAAATGGAACACTGATACTGTCAACTTGAGCACTTAATCAAAGTAGAATTTATAGGAAAGGTAGACCTGGTAAAGCATTCAAAGAAAATCTATGCATGTATATAACAACCTATGTATATGTAACGATTTAACACAAAAAAAAAATACAGCAATATACGCATATAGCATATAGTATAATTAGTTATAGTGCAAATAATAAAAGGTATATGCACACAAATGTACTAAAATTACATAACAAAATACAAGTT